>ML430039.1:7756-33218 GCA_005239525.1 Nicotiana knightiana
GACCTCAACCAAAACCACCAACCAACCCTAACACCTTATTTGAACTAGGTCAAGCCTTAAAAATACATCTCGTAACGTCAAAATCATCGATTATGCATAGATTCGGAGCTAACGGAACCATCAGATTTCCATTCTGAGGCCGTCTTCACACTGCTCCGACTACGGGCAACTTTCCAACACTTAAGCTCTCCTTTAGGGAACTCTCCGAAACATAAAATCGAACGTCCCCGCAATTCAATTAAGTAAAAATAGACTTGGGGAAAATAGTTATCAGGG
The DNA here is from genome assembly GCA_005239525.1 of Nicotiana knightiana. Lineage (NCBI taxonomy): Eukaryota > Viridiplantae > Streptophyta > Magnoliopsida > Solanales > Solanaceae > Nicotiana > Nicotiana knightiana. Next base: position 8,033 of record ML430039.1, read on the forward strand.
GATCGGGCCGTAAGTTCTTAAGATGACCGACCGGGTCATCACATCCTCCTACACTTAAAAATTTGTTCGTCCTCGAACGATCATAAAGACATACCTGAAGTAGTGAAAATATGAGGGTAATTGATGCGCATATCATGCTCAGTCTCCCAGGTTGCCTCCTCGGGCGGCTGACCCCCACACTGAACCTTTACTAAAGCAATGTTCTTCGACCTGAGCTTTCTGAACTGCCTCTCCAATATAGCTACAGGCTCCTCAACATATGATAGATCCTTTTCCAAATGGACTGAGCTAAAATCCAAGACATGAGATGAGTCACCGCGATACCTTCGGAGCATCGAAACATGAAATACCGGATGAACTCCTGCAAAGATGGGGGGTAAGGCAAGCTCATAAGAATCCTCCCCAACACGCCTCAATATATCAAAAGGGCCAATAAACCTCGGACTCAACTTCCCTTTCTTCCCAAATCTCATGACGCCCTTCAGAGGCGAAACCTGAAGTAGAACCCGCTCTCCGACCATATATGAAACATCACGAACCTTCCGGTCCGCGTAACTCTTCTGTCTGGACTGGGCTATACGGAGCCTATCCTGAATCACCTTGACCTTCTCCAATGCATCCTGCACCAACTCTGTGCCCAATAGCCTGGCCTCACCCGGCTCGAACCAACCCACCGGATATCTGCACCTCCTACCATATAAAGCATCATACAGCGCCATCTGAATGCTGGATTGATAACTGTTGTTGTAAGCAAACTCCGCCAATGGAAAGAACTAATCCCAAGACCCTCCAAACTCAATCACACACGCACAGAGCATATCCTTAAGAATCTGAATAGTGCTCTCGGACTGTCCGTCCGTTTGGGGGTGAAATGCTATGCTCAACTCCACCCTGGTACCTAACTCCTGCTGAACGGCTCTCCAGAATCGTGAAGTGAACTGAGTACCTCTATCTAAAATAAAAGAAACTGGAATACCATGCAGACGAATGATCTCCCAAATATAAATCTCTGCCAACCGCTCCGATGAATAAGTAGTCAGTACCGGAATGAAATAGGCTGATTTGGTCAGCCGATCCACAATCACCCAAATAGCATCATGCTTCCTCAAAGTCCGAGGAAGTCCAACCACAAAGTCCATGGTGATCCGCTCCCACTTCCACTGTGGAAGCTCAATCTGCTGAAGTAACCCTCCCGGTCTCTAATGCTCACATTTGACCTGCTGACAGTTGAGGCACTTGGCTACAAATTCTGCTATATCCTTCTTAATTCTTCGTCACCAATAGTGTTGCCTCAAATCCTGATACATCTTCGCAGTACCCAGATGGATGGAATACCGCGAACTATGGGCCTCTACTAAGATCAACTCCCGAAGCCCATCAACATTGGGCACACAAATCCGGCCCTGCATCCTCAATAACCCGTCATCTACAATGGTCACATATCTGGCATCACTGTGCTGGACCGTGTCCCTGAGGACAAGTAAATGAAGATCATCATACTATCGCTCCCTGATACGGTCGAATAAGGAAGATCGAGAAACCACACAAGACAATACCCTACAAGGCTCAGAAAGATCCAGTCTCACGAACTGACTGGTTAAGGACTGGACATCTAAGGCTAGAGGGATCTCAGCTGCATGAAGGTATGCTAAACTCCTCAAACTCTCCGTCCGGCGACTCAAGGCGTCGGCCACTACATTGGGCTTCCCCGGGTGGTATAGTATAGTGATGTCATAGTCCTTTAGCAACTCTAACCATCTACGATGGCGCAAATTTAGATTCTTCTGCCTGAATATGTGCTGCAAACTCCGGTGGTCAGTATAAATCTCACAAGGCACACCGTACAAATAATGACGCCAGATCTTCAAGGCATGAACAATGGCATCTAACTCAAGGTCATGGACATGGTAATTCTTCTCATGTATCTTCAAATGTCTGGACATGTAGGCAATCACCCTACCATCCTGCATCAACACCGCTCCAAGGCTAACTCGTGAGGCATCACAATAAACTATGTAAGACCCCGAACCAGTAGGCAATATCAAGATTGAGGCTGTAGTCAAGGCTGTCTTGAGCTTCTGAAAGATCGCCTCACACTCTTCTGTCCACTGAAATGGAGCACCCTTCTGGGTCAACCCAGTCATAGGGGATGCAATCGATGAAAACCCCTCCACAAAACGGCGGTAGTAACCCGCCAAGCCAAGGAAACTGCGAATCTCTGTTATTGAGGACGAACTGGGCCAACTCTGCATGGCCTCTACCTTCTTCAGATCCACTCGAATGCCCTCACTCGATACCACGTGGCCTAAGAATGCCACAGAACTCAACCAAAACTCACATTTTGAGAACTTTGCATACAACTTCTTCTCTCTCAAGGTCTGAAGAATTGTCCTCATGTGTTGCTCATGATCTTCTCGACTCTGGAAGTAAACAAGAATATCATCTATGAAAACAATGACGAACGAGTCGAGATACGGCCTGAATACACTGTGCATAAAATGCATAAATGCTGCGAGGGCGTTAGTCAACCCGAATGACATAACTAGAAACTCATAATGGCCATACCGAGTCCTGAAAGCTGTCTTCGGGATATCCGGTTCCCGAATCTTCAACTGATGGTAACCTGAGCGCAAATCAATCTTAGAAAATACATTTACGCCATGAAGCTGGTCAAATAGATCATCAATACGAGGCAGGGGATAACGTTTCTTCACTGTAACCCTGTTCAACTGGCGATAATCAATACACATGCGCATAGAACCATCTTTATTTTTCACAAATAAGACAGGAGCACCCCAAGGTGAAACACTGGGTCGAATAAAAGCCTTATCAAGCAACTCTTGTAACTGTTCCTTGAACTCCTTCAACTCAGGAGGAGCCATATGGTAAGGAGGAATGGAAATGGGCTGAGTGCCCGGCAACAAATCATGTCTCTATCGGGTGGCATGCCCGGAAGATCAGCTGAAAACACATCGGGATAATCCCGTACCATTGGAACTGAATCAACAGAAGGGGTATCAACACTGACATCTCTCACATAAGCCAAATATGTGGCACACCCCTTCTCAAGCATACGCTGAGCTCTAAGATAAGAGATAACTCTACTGGGAGTATGATATAAATTACCACTCCACTCAACACGCGGAATACCTGGCATAGCCAACGTCACGGTCTTAGCGTGAGAATCAAGAATAGCATAATGGGGCGACAACCACTACATGCCCAAGATAATATCAAAATCCACCATATCAAGTAACAATAAATCCGCACTGGTCTCAAAGCCACGAATAGTAACAAAACACGACCGATAAACGCGGTCCACAACAAGAGAATCTCCCACAGGAGTAGAAACATAAACAGGAGAACCCAAAGAATCTCGGGCCATACCCAAATGCGGAGCAAAATAAGAAGACACATAAGAATTCGTGGAGCCTGGATCGAATAGAACCGATACATCTCTGTGACAAACCAGTATAATACCTGTGATGACAGAATCGGAGGCAACAACCTCGGTACGAGCAGGAATAACATAATATCTGGCTTGGCCTCCCCATCAAGGGCGACCTCTACCTCCCCGACCTCCGCCCCTATCTGGCTGGGTAAGTGGGGTAGCAGCTGGAGTTGTGATCATGGCCTGAGAACCCTGCTGAGCACGATGTGGCTGAAAAGTCTATGAAGATGCACCCCTATCAAGTATGGTGCAGTCCCTAACCATATGGCGTGTATCGCCATACTCAAAACAAGCTCTGGGAGGACGTGGTGGCTGTGACTGGCTAGGGCCAAGTCTGCTAGACTGGCCTCTGAAAGCACCCCGCACAGGAGGCGCGCTAGAAATTTGAGGTGCATAGTAAGGCTCCTAAGGCCTGGGTGGAGCTGGGGTACCGCTGGCTGCTGGAAGAGCTGAATGAACGGGGCAGCTCATATAACCCGTACCAGTCGACCTGTTTCTGGGGTACGGGAACCAGAGTAGTGGCCAGACTCTCGAGACCTCTTGGCCTCTCTCTCCTCTCGCTCCCTAGAGAGCATACCCTCGATCCTCCTAGAAATGCTCACTACCTGCTGATAAGGAATGTCCATCTCCAACTCTCGAGACATGCTAGATCTTATGGGTGGAACAAGACCCTCAATGAACCAGTAAACCCTCTCGCGGACAGTAGAACCCAAAGACGGTGCATGCCTAGCCAACCTGGTGTAACAGATAGCATACTCTGAAACTGTCATAGCACCCTGGTGCAAATTCTCAAACTCCATGCGCCATGCGTCCCCGAGGCTCTGAGGAACAAACTCTCTCAGGAACATATCTGAGAACTGGGTCCAGGTCAGTGAAGCAACCTCGTCTGGACTGTCTAACTCATAGGTGCGCCACCAATCATAGGCGGCTCCGCGAAGCTGGAAGGTAGTAAAGAAAACCCCACTAGATTCGGCGATGCCCATAGTGCGAAGAATACGGTGACACTCCTCTAGAAATCCCAAGGCATTATCTGATGCTAGTCCATTGAATACCGGAGGGTCATACTTCTTGAACCTCTCAAGTCTCCGATGCTCGTCCTCTAAAGCAGCTAACCCTTCCTCAGGCTGAACTGGCACTACAGACGGTACAGGAATGATCTCTGGGATCTGCTCCACAGGCACTCACTGCTCAGGAATGCGGGCGGCGGGAGTCTGTGCTCCTCCCCCGGCCTGAGATGTGGCTTCAGCAAGGGAAAGCAATCCTGCTTGAGCCAGAGTGGTGTACATGGACATGCTCTCGCTGCACCACGTGCGCGTCCTCGGTCTCTACCCTGGCCCCGGCCTCTGATGGCTGCTGTAGGGGGCACGGGTGCCTAATCATCCCGAGTAGCACCGGTCCTCACCATCTGTGAGAGAATAGAAAACAGAGATTTAGAATTGATGTCAAAAGATATTGCACGACAAGGAAATCAAGGAAGTGAAGATTTTTCCTAAACAATTACATAGCATCTCGTAGATAAGTACAGACGTCTCTGTACCGATCAGCGAGACTCTAATAAATTGGCATGTATTTTGTGACTCCTATGAACCTAGAGCTCTAATCCCAGCTTGTCACGACCCCAGTTCGCCCTCCGTGAACAGGTCATGACGGCACCTAGTTCCTATTACTAGGTAAGCCTAGCAATGCGGAATATCAACATAACTTGTAGAATTAATTAAGTAAAAGAAAGCTGAACAATCTAAAAGGAAGACTGTATATAAATGCCACTTGGCATATACAACCCAAAATAATAAGGAAGTCTACATCATCACCCCAAAAATATAACAGAATATAATACACTACTCTAACTCCAGAATATCTATACTACTGTAAAGAAGGATAAAATTTTCACAACAAGCTGGAATAAGATAGAGACTCCTGGTCTGCAGACGCGGCAGATATACCTCGAAGTCTCTGCTGTATCTCTCAACCTCGGGGATAGTGCGCCTGAGTGGAGGTGCCTAGATCTGCACATGAAAAACATGCGCAGGAAAGGGCATGAGTACACAACATCGGTACTCAGTAAGTGCCAAGCCTAACCTCAGTCGGGTAGTGACGAGGAAGGTCATGGCCCTACTCAGGTCAAAAAATGTAATAGGGATTTACAATATGAAAACAGACAGTAGTAATGAATACTACAGTGAAGTAAGTCAGGTCAAACAAGGCAATAAGAAAACAGAAGAAAAGAGTAAGCACGGAGTACGAACAGCTCAATAGTAATGGTAACAATGAGGATCTCCCAGGATACCGTTCTATAGTCCTTTTTCTCAACTGTCTAGTGGATCTCCCGGGATACCGTCCCGTAGCTTATCATATGTATATCTGAAGGATCTCCTGGGATACCATCCCGTAGTCCAACTATTAGTGTGCAGGGGGATCTCCCAGGATACTGTCTCGTAGTCCCAAAGTAAATATGCAGGGGGATCTCCCGGGATACCGTCCCGTAGTCCCAAAGTAAAATGCAGGGGGATCTCCCGGGATACCGTCCCGTAGTCCCAAAGTAAATGTGCAGGGGGATCTCCCGGGATACCGTCCCGTAGTACCATAGAAAAAAGGCAGGGGGATCTCCCCGGATACCGTCCCGTAGTCCTAAAGTAAATAGGCAGCCACAACAAGAAGACATTCAGAATTAGAGTGCAAAAATACAAGGCAACAATTAAATTCTAGCCTAACATGCCTCACGTAGTACAATTAAAGAAATTTATGCAAATAGGCAATTTAGGGAAACTAGGCATGATTTTCTAAGCTAACATAGACTATGGTCGCAATTAAAATAAAACAGGTAAGAAAGAAATTCAGTCTAAATATTTAAAGTAAAATCGGATTTTCAACAATTGGCGGAAGTACGCGCTCGTCACCTCATGTACAAGGCATTCAATAGCCAAATAGCACATCCTAAGGGGAAAGGTCCCCCACACAAGGTTAGACAAGCCACTTACATCGATCCGGCTCGAAATCAACTCGAAATCACACGTTTGCCACGAGTATCCGACTCCAAATGGCCCAAATCTATACAATTCAATTACATATCGTAAATAACATCTCATGCAACTGATTATACTATTTAATTCAAGCTAAGGCGCGAAATTATGTAAAATGACCAAAATGCCCCTCGGGCCCACGGCTCGGAATCGGGTAAAAGTTATATTTTCCGGACACCCATTCACTCACGAACTCGTTTAACCAGAAACAATCAATATCCGATGCCAAAAACCCCCACAATTTTCCAGAATTTCGGATTTGGGAAAATCTCATCCATTTCTATGGTTTTTCCCCATTTTTGATAATTAAACTAAAGAAAACAACGGAAATTAATGGTATAACAATGAATTAGGATTAGTAAATGTTACCTATGATCCTTCTCTTTAAAATCCATAGAAAATCGCCAATCTTTGAGCCCTCACACGATTTTTGCAATTAAAAATAACTCTCGGATTTTTGGAATAAAATACCTAGGCAATCCGCACCTACGGACTCGATCACCACACCTGCGGAAAAAGCATCGCAGGTGCGGAAGTCACTTAAAATGCACTGGGGCCGCATCTGCGGTCGTTTGGTCGCGCCTGCGGTCCCGCACCTGTGGAACCCAGGTCGCACCTGCGACCACTGGCCAAAACTCCCCTATCGCACCTGCGATCAAGGCCACCACGCATGCGAGTCCGCACCTACGGAAAAACCTTCGCAGGTGCGAAGATACTAGAAGGGGCCTGGTTGAGCAGCAACAAATTTCCTATTTTTCACCCGTTGAGCATCCGAAACAACCCTGAGCCCCCCCTCCCCCGGGACCTCAACCAAAACCACCAACCAACCATAACACCTTATTTGATCTAGGTCAAGCCTTGAAAACACGTCTCGTAACATCAAAATCATCGATTATGCATAGATTCAAGCCTAGGAAATTAGGAAAATTCTAGAATTCACATCTGACGCCGAAATATGTCTAAACTTATCTGACTGAGCTCAAAGTTTGCACACAGGTCATAAATGACATTACAGACCTGCTGCCGCTTTCGAAATTCCATTATCAGTCCGATATCAAAATTTCACCTATCGGCCGAAAACTCCAAAAATTCAAACTTCGGCATTTCGAGACTAAATGAGCTACGGACATCCAAAACACATTCCGAACATGCTCCCAACCCTGAAATCACCTATCAGAGCTCACGGAACCATCAGATTTCCATTCTAAGGTCGTCTTCACATTGCTCTGACTACGGGCAACTTTCCAACACTTAAGCTCTCATTTAGGGACTAAATATACCAAAACTCTCTGAAACTTAAAACTGAACGTCCCGGCAATTCAATTAAGTAGAAATATACTTGGGGAAAACAGTTACCAGGGGATCGGGGCGTATGTTCTGAAGAAAACTGACCGGGTCTCACATCGACCGAATACCAACGTAACGTATCATTCTTATTACATCATCATATACATGTGACATACGGGTCAAATAGGCCAACATAATCATTTAAAAACTCAAAACATAGGCCGACAAGGCCGTAAATCTTCCAAATATATGACATATATCTACAAGCCTCTAAGAGTACATAAATGTCATAAAGGTCGGTATAGGGTCCCGCTATACCAAACAATACCCGTTTAAATCATACTAACCAAACAAGCGACTCTGAAGCAAATGGAGCGCACCAACATATTCCGCTGAGCTGATAGCCTACTTGGAGGGCTCTCGACCTGTCTATCGGGACCTGCGGGCATGAAACGCAGCATCCCCAGGCGAAAGGGACGTCAGTACGAATAATGTACCGAGTATGTAAGGCACATAAATAAGTACATAAGAGACATGGAAGAAATATAGAGCACATGACTCAACCTGTAAGCCTGAATAGCTTTATAAATCATAAATTACTTTCAGCGTCATGCATATGCATATGAATGTCATGTCGTGCATAGGTACATGTTTCATAACGTCATCAGCCTCTGAGGGCATCCCATCATATCATCTCGGCCAGTGTGGGCAAATCATCAATGTATACTAGCTGATCAGGTGGTGGTGCGTATATATACGCCATAACCTTTTCCATAACCCATATACATATATACGCGTATATAACGCTGTTTGAATATACATATATATATACGCGTATATAACGCCGTAACCTTTTAAATCATATTTCATCCACTGTGGGAAACATCATTATCACATACTAGTTGATCAGGTGGTGGTGCGTATATAACACCGTAACCTTTTCCCATATCCCATATACATATATTTACATATATACGCGTATATAACGCCATCTGGTCATGGGTCAATGTTCATATGTAAATGCATGAAATTCATATAAAATACGTCAATAAAGTCTCTTGGTAGATCATAAAGCCATTATGCCTCTGATTAATATCATGAAATAAACTTTAACAACATACGTACTTTCGAGACCCATGAACAGAAGATAATAATAATTCACATGGGGAATCAAGAATATAGACACCCCTAGTATTTCTATGAATAGAGTAATTTATGGAAACCATGAGTTTGCTCGTTTCTTCCGTATAATTTGGACCATGCCAAAAGAAAGAAGGGATAGCCTTAACATACCCGTTCCTGGAATTATTTGAACGAATCTGCTTCTGTGAAATATGGACGAGATTTCTGCTTGAAATCTTCGAACGAAATTTGGACGAATTTGTTTTGATTCTTCTTTTAACGTTTTGGTTTAAGAATCAAGGACGAAATGTAAAATGGTTGTTTGATCTTGCATGAAGGAGTTGTCTCTGATTTCTCACGCCTTTATTTCAAACCAAGAAAGATGGAAAATCTTTAAGTTAAAATGTTGAACAACATTCTGATTTTGAAAGGATATATTTTGATTACTTTTTGAATCATGTTGGACTTTGTAATGAAGACAACTTAGATGTCCATTCCATACTCATTCTTGTCTAGGTGGCAGCATAAGTGACTAATTAGTCACTTCTATTATTGTGGCTTCATGCCATGTGGGGTAGGGGTGAGATATTTGTTAATTAAATTTTATCAACTTATTAGTTAATCGGGTAATGTCCCATTACCCGGTAATTAATCAATTACCCGTAAAATTGGGAATTATCACCACTTGCTTAAAATATTACTCACTTTTCACATACCTTATACACGTTACTATCATGACCATGTAGTACCTTGTGTGGCACTAGTCCATAAATACCGGGTATTTTAGCTCGGGCCGCATTTTATCCCAAAATTCCAAACTTTGACAAAATTAGTTTCCTTCGACTGGTGTCAATTACCTTAAGACAAATTCAACGTACAATACTGTAGGGTGCAACACTGTCGTAAATTATTACTGTTGGACGTAGCATCATCGTAATATATTACTGCAGATCATAACATTGTAGTAATATACTACTGCGGGACGTAATATTACGGGATGTAATATCATTCCCCCCTTTGGAACATTCGTCCTCGAATGTTGACTTATGCTCTTATCATTTTCATAACTTATAGCTCTTGAGAATACCTTGATAATCTCCTTGTCATTTAGGCAGTTGTTCTGTGAATAAATCCAAAGGCTAGGGCATTCCTCCCTTTAGGCCTCTTTCTCACACTACGATTTGTCGTCGGAATCTTTCCAATCTCGTAACTGTTACTACCTTTCATCATGCAGCATGTATAGTTTTAATCTTGTAAGTGTGTCCAATCTCTAGGGTTCACATGTAGAGCTTGATATGATGTTCCTTTGTGCATTTGTGAGTATACTGAAGTTTTTTTGCTCGGTACTTGGTTGAATTCACAAATATTGTTATATCTCATCGCATAGGTCCGTTTAACCATCCGTATGAATTACTGCCATAACTCTTACTTTAATTTATCGCTGCTGAGGTCTGCTACCAAATCATAGCTTACTCTCGTTGCTCATTCCATATGGAAAAATTTAAGTCTTTTAATGCTTCCTTATTATTGTTCATCTTTAGAATGACGGCCTAATGTTATCTCATACTTTGTAACTTTTGTACATCCATTATTGATTCACCTCAATATTGATCTACAATATACCACCGATAACTTAACCTTTTATGTAATATTGCTGCTAGGATTCACGTTTTATCGGGTAACGTCAAAAATGATTAGATTGATCCACCTGGGGCGATACCCTGCTTTCATAACCGTACCTCATAGCATCCCAATGTGATTCACCTTGCGTGGGTACTTTATTCCTATCCAATTCATAAGATCCGTTTCTTTTTTTTCGTTGAATCATTACTCAATCGAAGGCCCAAACGTCATCTTTTATCTATCACAATTACACCCTCATTCTATTACCAGGGTGGCACTCTAAATGTTATTAGTCTTAGACTCCTTTGAGTTCATTCAGGATATAATGAGCTTTGTATAATTTAGAGAAACCAACTGCTCTTCTTGTTTTCATGGGCTTAATCCTAAGGGCTTATCCATTTTTGTTACCTTCTCACTCACCCTTTCTTATCCTTAATCTCGTCTTCTAGAACCTTGTCGCTTCACCATATAATGGCTTGCGACCTACACAACTCTATTTATATTACTTTCAACCTTTAAACTTGCTTGCATCATAGATTTTCTTATGTCATTCTAGGACATTAAGCGAGACATCACATCGTCTCTAACGCTCATTTAGTGTCTTAATTAGCCTCCTCGATACCTAGAACCCATAGGTTATAAGATATGCCACTGACTATGCCTCTATCATTCCTGGATATTGAATCCCAGCACTTCTAGCCTTTTATCAAAAGTATGGACTATTCCCATATTCTGCCTTTGCCCTTTACCTTACTTACCTTAAACTCTCGCATAGTATTTTCTATTTCTTTCATAAACTCACTTCCACATAGGTATAATTCACGTCCATAACTTGAAGCTCTATTATAATTCTTACACCTCTAGTGCATACATAATCCGGTGGAAGCTCTGTACTAACTTCTTATGAGGCTGGTACTCTTCAGTTGGATTCATCGTAAAGCTATTATAAAAATGGCTATTGTACTATCTTTCTTATACCTGTGCTAGTTAAGAATGATCTCGAGGTCTATAATTCTCTTGGTCCCTTCAATTTTGCTTAGTCGATGTGACTCTTTAGTCTCCTCTTCTTTCTGATCAGCCTCTATGTAGTCTTAAGATCTCTTCCGTCCTACGGTTCCTCTGTATTAGTTATTACTTTAGCCGTTCATAAGCACTGAGGGATATTTATGATAAAATCCTTTAACAATTCAATTCTTCATCTCTGACCTGGGTTCAGTTCTTTCTTTTAACGTATACCAAAATCTTCTACGGTTGTATATGATGCACGTATAGAACTCCAAATTCTTAAGTGAGTTCATAATGTTACCAACTCGGGATCATTGATCAAATAATTTCTTTCGTTCCTTCTTAGCTTTCTTCAATGCAATCTATTACCTTTCCTAGCCTTTCTGCCCCNGTTTTCGTGCAACTCATATGACCTTCGAATGATACTTTTAATTTTTCTTCCCGTTCATTATTAACGATAGGGGACACTTTCCTTTGGAATGCTTAAAATGTTGTTGCGAATTGTTGTTATACGACCATTTCCTCTTTAGGTCGTTGTGCTTAGGTTGAAGCCCTCTTTCTTATCTCCTCAGCTAGTCTTTCGTTGTAGTACTTAGGGAGAACCATTGAATCTTGTAAAGTTATAAGCTTATTATGGACCTTTTGATGTCCTTCCTTGCCTATAATTATCCGTAGTTGCTTACGTCCATGCCCTTGTGCTTGTAGGGTTGCTTCTGAACTGATATTTTGAATGTTTTCCTATTGGCACTTTCTTTTATCCCCATAACATTCATACGTATCTTTAACTACCCTGACTCTTGTTTGAATATATCTCAAGTATTATAATGATATTCTTCGAGGCTGAAACTCTCCATGTTGGGTTCTACTATGTTTATCTCACACGATCTGATGACTCGTTTGTAACCTCATGTTTAGCCATAACCGGGAATCCTCCTGGCCAATTACTAACTATTTGTTGGCCCATTCTTATATCAATATTTCTTGTAATATTTCTTGGGTTATTTCCTTTGTCTTATCTTACGTCTCGTATTGGCTCCTTATCTATCAATAACATCTCGGGCATGAACCCTTACTTCCTCTCCTTGACGTCATGCTTGCAAAATATTCTTGAATCGTAGCGTATTTGTAGGATTTGGATAAGTGCCATCTCATTCCTCTTTCATTTATCACATTCTTCCTTTACCATTCTATAGTCACTAGAACCACTTAATTCTGCCTTAATGCCACATTACTCCATATTCCCCCCTTTAGGGATGTAATAAAAACTGAAGCCACGAGGATCTACCTATATATATATTTTGCCTCTTCATCTTTGGCGTCGTTTCTCAACATCAATGATCCTTACTTGCCTTGCGACTATTCTTCTGTACCAAGGATGAAAAATTTCCTTACTCGCGAGGGTGACACTTAGCGTAACTGGCACATACAATCTCTTAAGCTTAACTTTGCTCATATTGCTTGCTCTAGGGAAGCGTCTTCCCGAATGACCATTATCTGAATTTGTCATGAATCTTCTTTTGTTGTCCATTCTTTTATTGCTGGAGCTAAATCAGAAATTCCTATGGTGCCGACTATTATCACTAACTCAGTCCCTAATTCATGTTTAGTTTATCTTATTTACCAACCCATACTGATTTCTATTACTCTGGAGGTCTAGCTTTTCCTTAACTTGACTATAAACTCTGTAATATTATCATATTTTTACCTACCGTTGCCATTCATGTATTACATCTTACTCTTAATGCTTCATTAGCTCTCTTCTTATTTCCTGCTAACATTTCTGTCTATCACTTTATTATGAAAACTTCAACAAGATATTCTTTTGCTTTTAGCTCCCCTTTGCTCCATCTACTGGCTCTTCGGGTTGCCAAGCATTATCTCTCTACTAGGGACGGGAGCCATACTAAGATCATATTTATCCCTTCATGGCTTTCAGTGCCTATCTTTATTACACTCATATCTAGTTGTTCTATTTTAGATTCTACCATCTTGGTGTCTCACAAGGAGATTTTGTTAGCACATTTACAATATCTTTCGAAAATGTCAACTAACGCTAGCAATCCAACCATCATTTTGGGTTACTCTAACCCTAGCCGGTTCCCGATAATCTTTCTCTTAACTATTTCTCCTAGCTCCCATGGAGCATAATTGAGATGGGTCTAACTAATTGTACATACCTCTGTTACAATTGAACATATCTGAAAATGCTTATATTTCTCTACTTGAATTGTAAATATTGTTAATCTTCATTAACTGGGTACCTCGTACCCTTCTTCACCTTGCTTATTTTACTTGCTAGAACTTGTGTCTACCTTCTGATTCTCTTATTTCTTTTTACCGTAAGAGTGGATAGACATTCTTGCCTTAGTGACGTCATCAAGAAACTTACACATCTTGGTACACACATGATCTACTGAATACCTCACATTTACTTATCATAAGCATAATGCAAACTCGAGTTCCTCTAATCCAACACTTCCACAGCTATATCTCTTATCGATCATCTTTCTGAACGTAGATATCGTTTTATTACGAATAAAATAGAAGTTTGGAATTTGAATTCTTATGAATGATCTCTACCACACGATCTAGAGTAAGAAGAAAGAGTGACAGTCCTAAATGCCCCGTAGCCTCCTGCTTATAAGTGTGGTGCACGACACACCCATAAACAAGACTCTACTAGACACGGCTTGTAGACTCCCTAGAATAGAACTGCTCTGATACCACTTTCACAACCCAAACTGATGGGCCGAGACGGGAACCCGGTACCTTACTCGATCGAGTACCAACGTAACGTATCATTCTTATTACATCATCATATACATATGACATACGGGTCAAATAGGCCAACATAATCATTTATAAACTCAAAACATAGGCCGACAAGGCCGTACAATCTTTCACGTATACGACATATGTCTACAAGCCTCTAAGAGTACATAAATGTCATAAAGGTCGGGATAGGGTCCCGCTATACCAAACAATACACATATAAATCATACTAACAAAACAAGCGACTCAGAAGCAAATGGAGCGCACCAACATCTTCCGCTGAGCTGATAGCCTACTTGGAGGGCTCTCGACCTGTCTATCGACACGTGCGGGCATGAAATGCAGCGTCCCCAGGAAAAAGGGAAGTCAATATGAATAATGTACCGAGTATGTAAGGCACATAAATAAGTACATAAGAGACATGGAAGAAATATAGAGCACAAGACTCAACCTGTAAGCATGAATAGCTTTATAAATCATAAATTACTTTCAGCATCATGCATATGCATATGAATGTCATGTCGTGCATAGGTACATGTTTCATAATGTCATCAGCCTCTGAGGGCATCCCATCATATCATCTCGGCCACTGTGGGCAAATCATCAACGTATACCAGCTGATCAGGTGGTATTGCGTATATAACGCCATAACCTTTCCCATATCCCATATACATATATATACATACATATATATACATATATATATATATACATACATAAATATACATATATATATATATATATATATATATACATATATACGCGTATATAACGCCGTTTGAATATACATACATATATAATCCTATAAAATGTCATAACCTTTTGAATCATATTTCAGCCACCGTGGCCAACATCATCATCATATACCAGCTGATCAGGTGGTGGTGCGTATATAACGCCGTAACCTTTTCCCATATCCCATATACATATATTTATGTATATACGCGTATATAACGCCATCTGGTCATGGGTCAATGTGCATATGTAAATGCATGAAATGCATGTGAAATACGTCAATAATGTCTCTTTGTACGTCATAAGGCTATTATGCCTCTGATTAATATCATGAAATAAACTTTACCAACATACGCACTTTCGAGACCCATGAATAGAAGATAATAATAATTCACATGGGGAATCAAGAATATAGACACCTCTAGTATTTCTATGAATAGAGTAATTTATGAAAAGCATGAGTTTGCTCGTTTCTTCCGTATAATTTGGACCATGCCAAAAGAAAGAAGGGATAGCCTTAACATACCTGTTCTTGAAATTATTTAAACGAATATTCTTCTGTGAAATATGCACTAGATTTCTTCTTGACATCTTGAAACGAAATTTGGACGAATTTGTTTTGATTCTGCTTTCTAACGTTTTGGTTTCAGAATGAAGGACAAAATGTAAAATGGTTGTTTGATCTTGAATGAAGGAGTTGTCTCTGATTTCTCACGTCTTTATTTAAAACTAAGAAAGATGGAAAATCCTTAAGTTAAAATGTTGAACAACATTCTGATTTTGAAAGGATATATTTTGATTCCTTTTTGAATCATGTTGGACTTTGTAATGAAGACAACTTAGATGTCCATTCCATACTCATTCTTGTTTAGGTGGCAGCATAAGTAACTAATTAGTCACTTCCATTATTGTGGCTTCATGCCACGTGAGGTGCGGGTAAGATATTAGTTAATTAAATTTTATTCACTTATTAATTAATCGGTTAATGTCCCGTTATCCGGTAATTAATTAATTACCCGCAAAATTAGAAATTATTACCACTTGCTTAAAATATTACTCACTTTTCACATACCTTATACGCCTTACTATCATGTCCATGTAGTACCTTGTATGGCACTAGTCCATAAATACCGGGTATTTTAGCTCGGACCGCATTTTATCCCAAAATGCCAAACTTTGACAAAATTCGTTTCCTTCTATTTTACTTACCCTCTTACCTTCACAAATTTACTCATCACTTATAATCCCTAAATAATCTTTTCCTTGGACTAATGTCAATTATCTTAAGACAAATTCAACGTACAATACTGCAGGGTGCAACAATGTCGTAAACTATTACTGCTGGACGTAACATCATCGTAATATATTACTGCAGAGCATAACATTGTCGTAATACTACTGCGGGACATAATATTGACGTAATATTACGGGATGTAAAATTTATGAGTTGAAATTTTAGGATATGAATTGGACTTTTTGTTTATGTGTTGTAGTTTTAGTTTATGTATTGTAATTTTAGTTTATAAATTGGAATTTTTGAATATGAATTGAGCCTTTAGGATATGAATTGAACCTTTAGGATATGAATTGACTTTTTGTGGATATGAATTGAAATTTTAGTATATGAATTGAACCTTTAGGATATGAATTGAAATTTTTGGATATGAATTGAACTTTTAGGATATGAGTTGAACCTTTAGGATATGGAATTAATTAACTAAAAAAGATTAGGATATGAATTAACTAACTTAATTTGTTCTTGTTTTATTTGTATAGATGGAACATCGTACTTGAATGTACAATAGGAATTATCCTAATCAGTGTGGTTTGCGGGAGGATTTTGTAGAAGGAGTTGATGACTTTATTAAACATGCAATGGAACTTCCACCAAGAATAACTTGGATACAGTACCAGGCAGAGTGGGTCTTCAATTTTTATTCTCATTAGTGACAATAATGGTGAGGAGAAAATGACACGTGTTTTAAACAATGATGGTGTAGGTAGGAATTTAACATTTCCTAAGTAGATAAAAGAAGAGGTTATAGAGGAATTCCCTACTTCATTATCCAAGAGAAAAATAAGTTTAATTGAGACTGACAAGTTTGATGGTAATGGAAAGCTGTCCGTTGCTCATGACAGTTCCCATAAAACAGGGATCATAAGACTCTTTGATGGCAAAGGTGAAAGAAAGTTTTATTCTCAACTTTCTTCCAACTCTGATCTGTAAAAGCTTAATGGGATTTGTGATATTTCTTCGGATTCAGACAATGATTTGAGTGACAAGAGTATGAAAATGCTAATCAAAAGAATTAAAGGTAAAATACTTCTCTAAAGAAGAGAAGTTTGGATAAATATGCTGCCTATAAAGTGTACATATCACGTTCATGCAGAGTTCAATATCCTTCTCTTCCAAG
The DNA here is from genome assembly GCA_005239525.1 of Nicotiana knightiana. Lineage (NCBI taxonomy): Eukaryota > Viridiplantae > Streptophyta > Magnoliopsida > Solanales > Solanaceae > Nicotiana > Nicotiana knightiana. The sequence goes on from ML430039.1 coordinate 25,462, forward strand.
AAAAATATTTTACCTTTAATTCTTTTGATTAACATTTCCATACTTTTGTCACTCAAATCATTTTCTGAATCTAAAGAAATATAACCAATCCCATTAAGCTTGTACGGAGCAGACTTGGAAGAAAGTTGGGAATAAAACTTCCATTCGTCTTTGTCATCATAGAGTCATATGATCCCCATTTTATGGGAACTGCCATGAGCAACGGACAGCTTTCCATTACCATCAACCTTGTCACTCTTAATTAAACTTCTTTTCCTCTTGGAAAATAAAGTAGAGAATTCCTCTATAACCTCTTCTTTTATCAACTTAGGAAATGTTAAATTCCTACCTACACCATCACTGTTTGAAACACATGCCATTGTCTTCTAATCATCATTGTCGCTAATGAGAACAACAATTGATCAAAGAGACACCCTGCCAAGTACTGTATCCAAGTTATTATTTGTATCCAAGTTCATCCCGAGTAATAGTACTACGAGGATAATTACCAAAGCCACCAGACATCCTTATGATGCCAATGAAGCAAGATGAGCTATTCATTGAGACTCATATTGTAAATAAGAAGAAAGAGACTGATCCAGAAAGGTGGGTCGAGGGTCGAGCCTCGACTGTACATATAAGTTTTTTACTTTTCATTAAGTATTTTAAATTAACTTTTTTATATAAAATTTGAAATACTAATTCAATGTAACTTTTCTTATAAGGTCCAACTGATGTGGAGGAATTCATACGCAGTTATCCACCTAATGAGTTGGGCGAAACAATCCAACTTTCGGACGAGGATGCTAGAACACTTAGTTTTATATAGTTAGTTTTCCTTTAGTACTTTTATATACTTTGAACTAGACAATAGAACCGGTTTTCGAATGGACATGTAATAAGCATTAACTTAGTTTTGTTAGTTTAACGTGTTTTCTATTGAACTTTACTTTGTTGGTTTTAATGTTGTTGTCGTTGTTGTTGTGTTGTTGTGTTGTTGTTGTTTGTTGTTGGTTTTGTTGTTGGTATTATTGTTTTTGTTGCTTGTAATAGAAAATTTGGTATGTTGGCAGGTGGTGTAGCTGCCAAAACAGGAAATTTCTGCCAAAATTATACCCACAAAAGTGATCAACTTTTGTCGCTTTTCTATTTTAAAAAATATTTTCTGGGCAATAGCGACTAAGGTTGGTCGCTAATTAACCCAGATTTCCTAAAAAGCGATCAGCTTTGGTCGCTATTCTATTAAAAAAAATTTGGAAATTAGCGACCAATTTTGATCGCTTATGTTTAAAAAAAATTAAAAAATTCTTGAAATTAGTGACCAATTTTGGTCGCTTATGTTTTAAAAAAAATTTTAAAAAAAAAGCGACGAACGTTGGTCCCTATTTTCCAAATTTTAAAATATAATATTTGGTTTACAGACCAAAGTTGGTCGCTATATTTTGAATAATAATAAATAATCAAAAAAACTTAATTTAAATATATAGACCAACTTTGGTCGCTAAATTTATATTATTAAAATATTAAAGTTACCAAAGTTGGTCGGTATATTGTTTACCCGGAATATTTGGTCCTTGACGTTAGAGACCAAAGTTGGTCGCTAGGGACCAACAAAATAGCGATCCAGCTAGTTTGGACGATTTTTGGTCGCTTTTTGGATTGTGAGCGACCAACTTTGGTCTCTTTTTGTGGTCTCTTTTTTCCGGATTTCTAGTAGTGATAGAGGATAAATGTAGACTATTTTTTATAGTACAGAGATATGTTTGACCCTTATTCCTTTTTGTTTGAAATAACAGGTCCTGTGTAACCTTGTTATGAATCATGTCAATATTTACTTGGTGATTAATAAAAAAATTTAGTTACCAATAAGAAAAATTGAAGAAAAAATTATCTTTGTCAAAAATTTATACTCTGTAATTTACTAACTACCTCCCATCTAGTTAGTTACTTATATATATAAAACTAAATAAAAGTAAAAACTTTACTAAAGTATTTCTATTGTAAACTGAACCTTAGTATTATCCATTTTCATAATTTGATACTCAAACAATTTTGGAAAAACTTTGGTAAAACATAATTTGTTTATCAAATATTAAAAAATATCACTTCCTCAAATAAATGAAAAAATACAAATTGTTTCTCTTCGAACATATTTCTTTAAAAATCTAAACAAATATATTTCTTAAATTAAAAAGCTATTTAAACAAATATGTTTCTTAGAATTTTGACCAAATATGCTCTTAATTTTGCATTTCCCACCAAAAAAAAGAAAGGAAGAACGAAAAAACCTATTGATATTTATGTGTATACCCAAAATTGAAAGCAGAAAAACAAATATCAAAATAAAAGGAAAAATTTCGCATAAGAACAACATGGCTCCCTACTTTTCAAATATATAGCCCATATTTCAATTTACAACCAACTAGCCCAAAAATAATAGGCTATGATTCAACATCCAACTCCAATAGATTCTCGAAATTACTATTTAATTTTTAGAAAAGATTGGTCAAGCTTTTAAGTTAATTTTCGAATCAACAAACCAAATCCATTTGAGTGGTGGAAATTAGATTTTTAACAAGCTTAAATCTGTGAGAAATTTTGAGTGGGTATTATTTGCACTTGTTAGAAATAGTATAAGGAGGTTGTATATAAAATTTTAAGTCATTTAATGGAAATTTGGATTGGTTTTGAACAAGAATTACAACTGAAAATTGTGGAAGAAGATCGTCTATAAACGCTTGTATAAAGGTGTATAAAACACTATTATACAAGATTATACATAATTATACAAAAAACTGACTTCGTCTTTGTCACGACCCCAAATCCTTACAGGCCGTGATGGCGCCTATCGTGGAACTAGGCTAGCCAACAATCACCTTACTACGCATTTGTTCCATTATAATAATTCAAAATTCAAAAATAAACTGCAAACATAACATAAAATCATTTCTTTAGGTCTTAACGCCCCAATAATAGTCTAAACAACTCTAAACAAAATTTCCCAAGACAGGAGTCAGCATGGTCACGAGCATCTACGAAATAAAACTAACTCCACTAATGTCATAGATAAAGTCTAGGAATAAAATGCTAAAACTAAATAAAGAAGGGAAATGGAGAAGCTGTGAACGCTGGACAGCTACCTCGAAATCCCGTAAAACTGCTGCTAACGAATAGAGACAACTACTGCTCCGAACCGGCTGCTGGATCTGTGCATACAGGGACATGGAGTAATGATGAGTACGCCAACTCAGTAACAACAAAATAAATCACAGTCTGAGAAATATGAAACACACAGCACGGATACACAAATTCACAAAAATAGGAAAACAGCAAGTCACCATAAAGTATTCATCAAATACATAAGTTCGAAACCCATTTTCCAAAAATCCTTTTGAAGCAAATATAATACCAATATATTTTAGTAAAATTCTCAGTAAAGATCAGTTTGAAAAACAAAGTGAATTGTAGTCAAAAACTCAGAAAATTTTTCATAAATCTGCCCCTCGGGCAAAAATGATTTCTCATAACAATTGCCCATCAGGTATCTTCACCATCACTCAGTATCATCCCATCAGGCATCCTCACAGTCACTCAGTATCAGCCTATTAGGCATCCTCACAATCACTCAGTATCAGCCCATCAGGCATCCTCACAATTACTCAGTATCAGCCCATCAGGTATCCTCACAATTACTCAGTATCAGCCCCGCGGGCAACATCACTCAGTAGGTACTTGCGCTCACAGGGGGTGTGTACAAGCTCTGGAGGGGCTCCTATAGCCCAAGCGCTATAACAAGCCACATCATGGCATAAAACACTCACAATATAGGCCCACAGCCTCACTCATATCATAACATCCTCGCAATATACGCCCGCAACCTCACTCAATCAAACACTCTCAACTTGCCCTTCAGACTATAAGTATACCGGGTTCTTGACCCAGACCAGTGTTTCATTTTCAAGAAATAATATCAAAATACTCTGAGTGTCAAAATAATTATCGAGAAACGACTGAGTGAAAATCATAACATATCAAGTGAGAAAAAATAGCAAAAAAATAGCCCCCAAGGGGTAAACAGATCGTCACTAGGCCCCAAACATGACTTACAGCCCAAATCATATCAAAATATATCAATACTATTAAGCATAGGCTTAAAAATCGGTTTTGCAACTCAATCGTTGCCTACATAGGGAATATATTTCCAAAGTTCCAATCATTGCATTCCAATACTCGTGAAAGGGTGCATAGTCCGGGGTTTCATACCCTCCGGACATGATTTAAAGACATTATATACCTCGAACTAGCCCGGGAACTATTCCGCAATACGCTTGCCTCTCGAATCAACTCCTCAGTGCTCCAAATCTACCAAGTTCAGATTTTTATCATCAAGTTATGCTTAAGGAATGAATTCCAATTGAAAAGTACCAAATTTAGCTCAAAACCCGAAATTAGTCAAAACCTGACCCCTGGGACCGTGTCTCGGAACTCAGAAAATTTTATACCAAAATGTTCTTCGTCATTTCAAGAGTCCGTACATATAAAGAACGCTAAAATCGGAGTTCGTTTGACCCGTCAAATCGACCCCTAAAGGTCTCATAATCTCAAGCCCTAACCCCATCTTTTTCTATTGATTTTCATAATTTAAACAGCAAAATTATGTTCTTTAATCACCTATAATCGATTTTTAAGATCCAAAATACTTACCTCTATGAAGAACACTGATTTTCCCTCTTCAAAATAGCCCTAAAGCTCTTTTCCCGTTCAAAAATGGTGTAAAAATAGGTTATGGTCGCGGAGGGTTTAATTTTATATTGCCCAGGTGTACACACTGTGCGATCGCGGCTCCATCTCTACGTTCGCGGTGAAAATAAATTTACCAGCCCTTATTAACCCTATGCGATCGCGGCCTCCTCTATGCAGTCGCATAGAACAAATTTTCCAATAGCCTTCTTCAACTCTTCCGGATAGCCTCTAGTATAATGGTCATAACTTTTTGTACAAAACTTCTAATTACAATTGGCTTACTTTTTTAAAAGCTAGACATCAAGAGCTACAACTTTGATGTTTAGATCATCTTCAAATTCATTATAGATTTTGAGTTATAAGCTTCCAAGCGGAACAGTGCAGCAGAAATTTTACTCTGTGCGATCGCACAACACAACTCAATTATTTTCAAAATTTTCTCTGTGCTAACGCATCCAAATCAATGTTATCGCATTGTACACCCCAGAAGCCAAAAACCAACAACTAGAAATGACCTGAAACCATCTGAAACTCACCCAAGACCCTCGAGACCTCAACCAAAACATACTAACAAATCCCATAACATAACGCAAACTTAGTCGATCCTTCGAATCACCAAAAACAACTCAAAAACACTAAATCACATCGAACTAAAGCCTATGAACTTTAAAATTTCCAAATTGCACCAACGATGCTGAAACTATCCAAAACACATCCGATTGACCTGAACTTGTGCATACATATCCAAAATGACATTACGAACCTGTTCAAACTTTCGGAATTACATTCCGACTCCGATAGCCTATTTTCCACTACCGACCAGAAATTGGCAAAAACTAACTTTCGCTAATTCAAGCCCAATTCTACACCAGACATCACAAAAATATTCCGAACACACTCCTAAGTCCCAAATCAACTAACGAAGCTATCCAAGTCATAAAATCCGCATTCCGAGGTCGTTTACCAATAAGTCAACCCTCAGTTGACTTTTTCCATTTTAAGGTTATTTTTAAGACTAAATGGCTAAATTCTCACCACAACCATTCCGATTCCAAGCCTGCCAACTCTAACACATCGAGAACAGTATACCAACCTATGATAAGTCTAGTAATTTTTAATGCAAATTCTACGTAACGACCGACCGGGTCGTTACATTCTCCCCCACTTAAACATACGTTCGTCCTCGAACGTGCGTAGAGTTGTTTCAAACACCACCAAAATTACTGTGTAACCTACCATGCACATATTCGGAGGTGATCCCACATCACCCGACCCCATCTTGGTCTGATAACACAACATAACTGAAATTTCATTATCAAATCCTGACCCATAAACCTTAGAACTACATTTTCACTTCTGAATCAATTTACAAGATCAAAATCCCACAACTATAAACTGAATAAGTCTGAGCACACTGTAACAAGTCATATCTGTAACCCAAGATGAAATACCATGATCCACATCATGACTCAAGCAGTCGTGGCAATAACTCCTAATCATAATAGTTGTTTATAACAACCCAATACCGGTAAATAACCTCTTATCAAGCAAAGCCTCGTTCTAACCCTTTCATATACTGCCAACGATGAAAGGAACACGCAGGAACTAGTAACCATTCGTCTGGTCAACATCAATACCACTATACAATCTAGAGCCATAACTCGTGCAACTCGAGCACTCAATAACAACATCCCAAAAGCTCAATTTGTAAAATAAAGAAGACTCACACGAGAGGACTATCCTGCCATTTCTCTTGACATTACCACATCATGCTAAAAGCCTGATACACATCATGAAACCATATCACACAAATCCGATACCAAGAATCATACCTCTACCTAACTGAGCTGCAAAGCGTGATCCCATCCAACCGCTGGACCATATGACACAATCCAAGCCACCTTGCTCAAAATCGATAACCATGCGAAATTTAACATCAATTATTCAAAGTGCATTGTCATAATCACGGGGGAAAATGGATGATACCATGCCACCCGAACCAGAAAGAACATAACCAACACGTCTCGATCCTGCAACAGCTACTTACTTGCCTTACTCAAATATCTCTCTAAAGCCCCGATAGAACTTGATGCGTGGCTAGAATTCATGATTTTAAGCATTATATACCTTGCATTTTATGTGCTTTAATGATAAAAATACACGTCGTATGTGCCTAATGGGGTTTATTTTATGTGTAGGTGAATTGGAAATGGAAACGGGGCTAAACGGATGCAAATACGTCGAAGAATACGCGAAAGGGGACGCCCGGACGATAGCCGGGCGACAGAGCCAAACAGCCTGACCCAGCCTGGCCTTAGCCAGGCGTTAGAGCCCTAACGCCAGGGGGGGCCTGGCGTTAGCCAGGCGTTAGAGCCCTAACGCCAGGGGCTGCCTGGCCTTACCCAGGCGTTTGGGCTGAAACGCCAGGGTCCCGGGACGGCCAGAAATCGAGTTTTGACGGGTTTTAAGTGTTTCCAAGTTAGAATAGAAGTCTTTGAGACGTTTAGGGTTCATTCTAAACATATAAATAGACCCAAAAACATCACATTGAGGGACTTTTGACAGGGGGATTCGACGGCAGACTTTTGACAGAGGATTCTACTTAGTTTTTCTTCTCTTCTCTTCTTTTAGTTTTATAGTTTATTAGTTCTAGAGTATTGGGTGTTACATGAACGTTGTAGTTGAAGCTTGAATTATTCTTATTGTTTATCTTAATTGGTTTGTTTATTCAATCTTGTGCTTAATTATTCAATTGCTTGATCATCAATTGACTACTATCTACGAATCTAGGGTTGAACTCGGGAGAGGGAATTCTAGATTGCATATAAGATTGGGTAGAGCAAGATCTTAACCCTTCAGGGGAGCGGATTTGCGGTTAGGATAGGAATATACCTAATCGCCTTGCTTGGTTATTATACGGGAATTATTAATGCGTTCTTGTTAATCCCGATTCCATAGGAATATAGGCGTTCAGTTAGCTTGAATAGGCGAGTTGTACTTCGGGAGAAGGCTACGAGCAATATTAACCTCGTCAA
>ML430041.1:0-36075 GCA_005239525.1 Nicotiana knightiana
CCGAAGTATCGTTATCTCTAATCCAACCTCTAAACCCTCGGTTATGACTTTCGTCTATACTCCGGGAGTGGTGTTGTTCAAACAATTACCTAAATATGCACTCTCTCTCAAGTAGATACATAATAATTAGGAACAGCTAATTGAGGGCCCTTCAATCAACTACAACAAGAACGTAGTTGAAGAAATAGAGATTAATCAACCAAAATATATTAATATCACAAGAAATTCATCCCCAACGGGTTCTACCAAAACCCTAGATTAAATAAGTTAGCTAGACATGTTCATAAGAATCAAACTCAAAATAAATTGCATGATTGAATTACAAGTAATGAATAAAAGATGTAGAAATCAATGTTTTGTCACTTTAATGGTTTCTTCTCTTCAAAACTCGAAATTGACCGAAACAGTGGCCTGGCGTTATGAGGCTAACGCCTGGATAACGCCAGGCTAGGGCTGGCATTTGGACCCTAACGCTTGGCTAATGCCAGGCTAGGTCTGGCGTTGGACCCTAACGCCTGGCTAATGCCACGTGCACTCCTTCTCGCCTCCTGAGCGTATTTTCAATGTATTTGCATCCATTTAGCTCAGTTTCCATCTCCAATTCACCTACACATGAAATAGACTCTATTATGCACATAAAAAGTGTATTTTTATCATTAATGCACATAAAATGTAGGGCATATAACATGTTAAACCATGAACATCAGGCAGCAACTCCGGTACCTGCCCCCAACTGGAACTACTGGCGGCTCCTCAACGACTGCTCTAGTAGGTGCTCTAGCTGCGACATGTGCTCCTCGTCGGCCTCTGCCCCTGGTGATACATGCTCTGAGGGTAACATCATCAAGATCTGCAGCTCGCGTCCTCACCGTCTGTGAGAGAATGGAATAATAATTTTTTTTCAAGCTTCAATATCAATAAATTCGCACGATAGGAACGAAGGAAGTGAAGTTATCCTAATAGTTCCCTCGAAGATAAGTACATACATCTCTATACCGATCCGCAAGACTCTATTAAACTCGTTTATGACTCGTAGCACCTATGAATCTAGAGCTCTCATACCAACTTGTCATGGCCCCATTTTCCCCTTCGCTCGGTATCGTGATGGCACCTAGCCTAACATTTGCTGAATAATAACAATGGTAAAGGAAATCTAACAATCTCGGTATAGAAATCTTTACAAAATTTAAAATTTCCCAAGACCGGTAATACAAGTCATAAGCTCTATAGAGTTAACTACACTTCTAAATACAACTGTTTGGATATGAGTAAAATAGTTGAAAACAAAGTAAGAAGTTGACTCTGAAGCCTGCGAACGCGGCGGCACCTTGAGTCTCCTCATCAATGATCCGCACAACTACTAACGATCAATACCTAGATCTGCAAAAAAACGTGCAGAAATGTAGTATGAGCACACCACAGCGGTGCCCAGTAAGTATTAAGACTAATCTCAGTGAAGTAGTAACGAGGACAAAGTCAAGACACCCACCGGTATAATAAACTAAACATGCATAAGTACATAAAATAACGGAAAATATAACATCAATCTATTATCTGCACAATATGTCCAACAACATAACAACTATAATAAGGAAGGAAAAATAGTAAACATCAACGGATCACCAAAATAATACACCGAAGGATGGACGAGAACACATCCAAATCCAAAAATCACAATACAGTAAGGGCAAGTAGTAATTTAGCACTGCAATAGTTTCCACGTCAAGCCTTAGCCAACAACCCCAATAAATTGGTCAAAATCTTCAAGTGTACACTTTCATCCGCAAGTTTTATATTGAAAGGTTTAAAGTATAATCCCTTCAATAGAAAATTCTTTTGAAATATACTTTTCCAAAGAAATGTCTCTCAAACATAGTTTTCTTCAAGATAAATGCTTTTTAAATATACTTTTTCAATAAATGTCCTTCAAACATAGTTTTATTCAAGAAAAATGCTTTTCAAATGGACTTTCCAAATAAATGTCTTTCAAACATAGTTTGTTCAATAAAAATCTACCAGGATCCCGTCCCGTAGTTCCGAATTTATCATACAATACATGGGATCTCCCGAAATACATTCGTAGTCCTAAAATAAATATGCAATGTTGGAGGATCTCCTGGAATACGTCCGTAGTCCCAATTTAAATATGCAGCACACGGGGATCTCCCGGAATACGTCCGTAGTCCCAATTTAAATATGTAGTACAGGGGAATCTCACGGAATATATATGTAGTCCCAACTTAAATATGTAGTACATGGGGATCTCCTTGAATACGTCCGTAGTCCCAATTTAAATATGCAGTATAGGGGGATCTACCGGAATACGTCCACAATCCCAATTTAAATATGCAGTACATGGGGATCTCCCGGAATACGTCCGCAGTCCCAATTTAAATATGCAGCGCAACCAACAAAGACAATAATTATAGCACGACAGAAAATCGTATATCACCACATCAAGTACAGAGCAGCAATGATATTAATACAAGGCACGACGAGTAAATCAATATTAGGACTTTAAATCACAAGGAAATAGCAGAACTCGTTCACAAGGAATAATTAGGGTAAAGAATGCTAAGTGTAAAGAGAACAGCTTAACCAGGGAAAAACAAGACGTAACAACAAATCCATAATATTCAAGTCAACAATAAGAAGCCAACAGAAGTCAGATAAATTTCAAATAAAGGCAAGTCGACTATGATATAGGTTATCTAAACTCCTTTTAAGGTCGAGCAATTACAAGAGATATTCAACAATTCAAATAAGGGTAAGTAGAAAAAGATAATCATAACTCCAATTAATGCTAAACAATTATAGGGTGAGATAATATCAATTTCAATTAAATAGGCAGTTTATGAAAAATATAACATGACGGTCTAAGATGTAAAATCTTCAGTTAAGTCAATTAGGGCCAAATAAGCAATAAAGTGAATCTAAATGCAAGTAATTCTAATTTAAGTAGGTAGAGATGAAACTAGCAATCAGGAACTCAGTCATAACAAGTACAAATTCATACACAGGGAATATAAGGACCTAAGAATCCTAAAAGGACAACCTTCCCCAAATAAGTTCGAGCACGCACTCGTCACCTTGCGTATGCGGAATAAAATCAACATAAAAGACTCAAATCCTAAGGAGTAATTCCTCCACACAAGGTTAGGCAAGATACTTACCTCAAAGAGGACAACTCAATACTCTAAAATGGACTTCTCGGGTGAAAAGGCCTCCGGACGGCTCAAATCCAACTAGAATAACTTCAAAGCACACATAAAACTTATAAGGAACTATTCTGGATAATAAAGTTTCGATATTTAAAAAAATCTAGAAAGCAACCCAAAAGCCGACCATCGGGCCCGCACCTAGGAACCCGACAAATTTTACAAAAATTTGAACACCTATTCCAATATGAGTTCAACCATACAAAAATTATCAAATTCTGATGTCATTTCGTCCCTCAAATCATGAAATTTTCATTTTGGAAATTTCTTAACCCAATATTTTTCCTAACTAAAAATATAATTTAAATGATAAAAACAATTAAATCATGGAATATATTTAATGCTAGGTGAAGAACACTTACCCAATTGAATTGCTTGAAAAACCTACCAAGAATCTCTCAAAACCGAGCTCTACAAGTCAAAATATGGTAGAAATGGCCTAATCCTCGATTTGAAGATTTATATTCCGCCCAGGCGTTTAATGGATCGCGATCGCGGAACATCACTTGCGATCACGAAGAAGAAAAAGGCTGCCCAGGTTGTACTTCGCGAATGCGAAGACACTCTCACAAATGCGAAAGAGAAAAGGCGGAAGCCTACGCGAATGCGGGGCAGATGATGCAAACGCGAAGAAGAAATAGCCCCTAGCCCCTGATTTCTACTCCGCGAACGCGAAGGACTGGATGAGAACGCGACGATAAAGAAAGCAGACCCTTTATGATTGCGGGAGGAGTTACGTGAATGTGATGAAGGAAAATGAAGCTGATCAACCGAACACTACGCGATCGCGGCTTGGGCTACGCGATCGCGAAAGAGGAGGACAGACACCAGAAACCAGCAATCCAAAATAGAAGAAATTGGCCCGTAGCCCATCCGTAGCACACCTGAAGCTCCCAGCACCTTGTCTAAACATACAAACAAGTTCCATACCCTAACACGGACTCACTCGAGGCCTCAAACCACATCAAACAACGCCAAAAATGTAAACTGCGCCATGAATCGAACTATGAACTTCCAAATCTTCCAACTTCAAATACTCGTGCCGAAACCAACCAAACCAACCTGGAAAAATGTCAAATTTTGCAAACACGTCCCAAATGACCTGATGGAGATGTTCTAACTCTCGAAATCACATTCCGAACCTGATATCACAAAAGTCAAATGTTGGTCAAACTTTCTCCATTTTCCAACTTCAAAATTTTCCAACTTTCACTGAATTGCCTCAAATTACCTTGCGGGCCTCCAAATCCAAATCTGGACGCACGTCTAAGTCCAAAATCACCATATGTAGATGTTGACATTATCCAAAACGTATTCCGGAGTCGTTTACATAAAAAATCAAATTTCGGTCAAATTTCACCGCTTAAGCTTCCAAAACTAAAATCCTTCTTCCAATTCGACTCCGAATCATCTAACTGAATCCAACCATGCACGCAGGTCGATGTAAACAATGTGAAGATGTTCAAGACTTTATACCATCGAACAAATCTTAAATTCTCAAAATGACCAGTCGAGTCCGTTACAATATAAGGGTACAACAATTAATAATTGATGGCCCATATGGTAAGTATTGTGAAGTTGAAGGAGAAATAGGGATTAAGCAGCTTTTATGCCTTGTATATGAGAAATTTAAGTTACTAAATGTCTATGATGTAGACGAGTGTAAAGAAAGTGTTTGTTTCTCAAACATTGTCAACCATACTAAGGCTTATATATCTCCTGTGTTAGTTGGTACTAATGATAGTTGTAGTGAAGCTGAATATGAAGCAAGTTCTGATGGTTGGCCTATGACTCTGAATAGTTAGAACAATTTGAGGCACAAAGGAAAAAACATCCTAGTGAAAACCTTAATGAATACAAAAAGATTCATAAAGGTATGTCTTTCAAGGATAAAACATGAAGCTAGAAACTTCATAAACCTTTATTCATTCGTTAATCAAAAGAAATTAGAGTTGTTGAAAAGTCACAAAATTAGAGTGAGGTATAAGTCTGAACATGGCTGCCCATTTAAATGTCTTATATCTAGTGTCAAAGGCAGTAACGGCTGTAGAGGGAAGACACTAAACCCAATACATGACTGTAATCTTGCTTTTGATAACAGTAGGTTTGAATATAATACTATAGCATACTATTTCAAGAAGAATTTGCAAAAAAAGACTAAGTATAAGGTGAAAGAAATGAGGGCAGGCCTCAAGAATTCATTTCAACTTAATGCTAGTAAATCAAAGGTTAAAAGGGCAAAGAGAATGATATTGGAGAAGTTGGAAATGAGTTTCACTGATGATTATAACAAGCTTGAAGCATATGTGAATGCTTTGAGAGACAGTAATCCTGGAAGTGATGTGATTATTAATTTATCTAAAGAAGCACTGTTGCAAGGCAGAAGGAAATTACTTGGGATGTACAATTATTTTCAGGCATTGAAGATAGGGTATAAAGACGGCTTGAGACAATTTATTGGGCTGGATGGTACATTCATAAATGGGAAGGCTAAATGACAACTATTAGTTGTTGTGGAGCAACATAATATGAATCACTTTTATCCACTTACTTTGGCTGCAATTGCTAGATAAATAAAAAAAAGTTGGACTTGGTTTCTTGAGCTTCTTCACAATTCATTGGACTTGAATATGGGTAATGGAGTCACATTTATGTCAGACATGTAAAAGGTATTATTTACATCTTGTATAATTTCATTACAAATCCGTTATAGTTTTATCACTACTAATCTATTAAATTATTTTTATATGTGCAGGGATTAATGGAGACAATAAAGACAGTCCTTCCTGAAGTAAAGCAAGGGTTTTGTGTGAGGCATGTAGAGTCAAAATGGTGCAAAGAGTACAAAGGTCTTGAAATGAAGAAGTTACTTTGGTGGAGTGCTTGGGCCACTTATGCAGAAGACTTCAAGGAACAGTTGAGCAAGGTGAGACAGTTAAAGGAAACAACTGTTACTGACTTGTTAAAGTACCCACCCAAGAGTTGGTGTAGGGCATACTTTGACACTGTCTGTAAGAATCAAGATGTGGGTAACAATTTTACAGCGACTTTCAGTTCTTGGATATTAGAAACTAGATACAAGACCATCATCAAGATGTTAGAAGATATGAGACTCAAAGTAATGAATGCGTTGAGAAAGCACGAAGATTAGGTGAGAACATGGAAGACAGACTGCAGTCCTCAAAGCATGAAGCTTTATAATGACTATCTGAATATAGCTCATTTCATTGAGATTGATTTCAATTGAGATAATGGATTTGAAATAGTAGAAGGGGTAGACAAATTCATTGTCAATTTACAGGGAAAAAGATGCACATGTAGGGCATGAGATCTTTTTGGAATCGCATGTCCTCATGCAATAAAATCATGCTCGTATTTAAGGGAAGACCCTTTTAAGGAGACACACTGATGATATAGCAAAAAAGCCTTTATACTTACTTTCAAGCATAAGTTGCAGCTTGTACCTAGTGAGAAATTTTGGATGATAGATTCACCTCAAGCCATGGAACCTCCAGAACTGGTGAATCAAGCTAGCATGCCTAAAGTCAAAAGAGTTAGACAAAAGGATGAGGCAAGCAATAGGAAAGAGGAGTGTAGTAAGAGAAAAGGCAGAATTATGACATGTGGAAGTTGTGGAGAGGCAACCCATAATGCAAGGCGATGTAAAAAGGTATAAACCCAAAAATTCTGTTATTTATGAACATGTTATTATACTTAATTGTTATTAACTATGATGGATTTACACTAAACAACCATTTACTGGGTAGAAAGTGAAAAAGAAGAAGTAGCCATCAAATGATGGGCAAACATCTAGGGCTAAGAAGCCACCCAAAAGGCAAAGGACTTTGATTTATCAAGACACTGATGATGATGTGGTGTTGGAGTGACTAGTAGAAAGTGAAAATATCCTCACCTCAAGTGTCTCAAACAAGTCAAGGCATTGACAACTATCAATCATTTATCTTTATACCTACTCCAACTTTGGATCATTTTTCAGATTTTTATGATGTTCCTGAACCTCCATTAAGGCCTAGTATTATATCAGAATCACAGACTAGACTTATGGAAAGGCAGCAGGTTGATATGAACACTGGGATAAGGACAATCAAATTTACAGGAGACAACACATGTGTAAATGAACTTGTTGATCTCCCATACTCCCTAGTAAACTTGACATGGAAGGGAAATGCAGTAATTATTGGGAATCAGTTATAGATTCAAACAAGATAAAGAATTGGGAAGTTGAAGATAAGAAAAGGGCCTTGATAATCTGATTAAGACTTGTTTTGTTTTGTTAGTTGGTAATATCTTACATGTGCTAAAGTGAAACAGAAACACTTGGTTTATGTTTTATTTTTTTGGTGTTGGTATTTGGAGTTGGATGCCTTGTTATGACTAAGGTTGAGTAACTTTTTGAAGTTATAGCAATGGCGTACACTTCTCCAATTTGATGTAATTGTCTAACTTATGACTTGATGAATTATGTTGGTTTGCCTATTTCAGGGTTTATGCTTTGAATTTTGTTGCAACTTCACTTATTGCATTACTGCTATTTATTATTGCATGTTGTGCCTTAGGTTGTTCATTTACTATTTTTTTTGTTGCCCAATTTTTTCAGTTATAACAGTTACTACAAACCCATTTAAATGTTGCCAAGTTTTTGAAGTTCCTATTGTGTGTCTGCTTATACTGCAAACCCAGTTGTGTTTCTGCTTATGGATGTCCTGAAGCAGATTTTGTGGGTGTTGTTATGTTTAGAGAATATCCCTGAATTTCAGTGAATTAATCGATTTATGTGGCATTGTTTCAAATTTCTTGCTCGCTTTTAGTTAGTATTCCAGTATGTTTTAGAAGCAAATCTGGATAGATGGTAGCTAGTAGAAGGAGGAGTTGTTAAATCTGAAAGAAGGGTAAGAAGCAGAAGCAACATAAGCTTGAAGGAGCTCATTTTGAGCATACCAAAAATCTACTTTAAGACCACCTCATCTTCTGTTCGAGTTGATTCTGGCTGTTTGTTAGCATTTATTTATGGTACTCGATCAATTATCAGTAAACAACATATACAAATAGTCATTAGAAAATAATTGTCAATAATCATTAACTTAACAATGTTATTACAATCAAAATCTGACCATTAAATATATAAGACTAACTACCAATATTCATGGAAACTGCAGATACAACATTCACTTCTACAAAAAGTTTCAACATAATTTCACTTCATTATAAATGAGAATGCAAATCCAACTATTAGCGAACATAAAATTACGATGATCATCTTCAACTTAACCACTTTTGCTTTCAATTCCATATTTTTTTAACTTCAATATTCTTCATAACCTATATGAATTCAATCTTTTCGGTCAGCCCGATTCTTTCAACCTTAAGAGCTTTCAAAGAAACATTCAACATCTTAATCTCGCGATTTGCAGTTTCTAATCTTCCATTATTAATTACAATTAACACAACATTAGTAAACTTTTCATTATGTCATTTCCAAAACCCATCCTTCACTCTACGTAAACCACGATAAAATAAATTCAACGATTGAATACTATAAAGTTGGGTATTTTAACATAAATCGAAATAGAGAAACAAAAAGTACCTCAGGTTTAGGACATTTGTAAAATCTTCTACCGTGGTCTAAGAGAGTTTTTGAAGTAAAGTGATTAGCAACTTCCCCACAACGACAGATCCTCTTCGACGAACAACTATTTTCCCACATCGTAAAGTAGTTTCCGACCAGTTGAATATTAAACAAGGGAACGGCGAATAAACCTAGAATTTTGATCTTTAGTTTGTGTTTTTAGATTTATTAACTTATTTAGTCGGGAAAGGCAAGGGAATTGGGGCCGATTAGTTTTGTTTTGTCAACTAGAGTATCTTTGTCTTTCAAATTTTGCCGCGTGTCCCCACCGTTAAAACATGGACAAATATACAACTTTGTTGTAGGGGTGTCAATGACTCGGTTTGACCGGTTATTTTATAAAATTTGTACCATACCAATTTTTTGGTTATTTCATTTTGTATAACCAAAACTAGACTTTTCGGAACCGTTTCAATCATTTCGGTTTCTCTTCAGTAGCTATACGATTTGGTTATTTTTTTGGTATTTCTTTAAAAAACGTCATACAAGAGTCGCTATACGAAGTTAGAATGCGATAAATATGTACTTATATAGGACTTTGGCAAATATTTTTAGACATCTTTACTATTTTCAAAGTGATGATAAGGAACATGAAAGATGTCCAACATAGAGATTCATCACACTATTCTATGGTAGCGTAAAACAAAATAAGTAAAGACAAGAGAAATATAAACCATACAGGTGGAAAGATACTAATTAAGTTGGACTCAAGAATAAAGCTTATAAAAAAAGTAGTATCCAACAAGAGATATCTAAATCATATGAGAGGAAAGATATTCAATACCCTGTGTCTTGCTTTTGAAGATCGTTGGAATACCTGGTGACTTGCTACTCAAGATGTTAAAACTAATTTAATTTCGATACGAGTAATAAAATAAATTCGGAAGTTGGGACTTTGGATATTAATTATTTGGTCATTTGTGGCCATTTCCATAATCCCAAGTCCAAAAAAAAAAACTAATATTTTGTTAGTTTTAAATTTAGTATATAAAATATATTTTTCATATATAATTTTATTCGATACGGTTCAATTTTTTTAATTTTATTTTTATAAAATTAAAAATCCACCCTAATATTCGATACGGCTATAAGTTTAAATAAAAATGTACGGTTTTGTTAAATAAATCTAATAACTTGCAGTCCACTGCAGACTGCGACCCAAGCCCAAAAAACAAAAAAGAAAAAATTGCTCGCCGGATTCTGCTAGTTTTGACGTTTTTCTGGCTGCGCGGCCTTTTTGTTTTAGTGAATTTTGGGGTTCTTTTTACAATTTTCCAGCATATTTCATCAAACGAGTTTCTCTTCAGGTATTTCCGACAGCCTTTTTCTGCTCTTTGGTTCATCCCATCATATATTTATAGTTTCTATACGAAGAATTCTGTATTTGAATAGCTTTTCAAAGGATAAACTAATGGGTTACGTTTCAGGGCTATAAATTTATTGTCTTTTTAGTTCTCTGGAATGATGGATGTGGAAGAAACTTCAACTTTGCCTTTGCCAGATGCTTTTCTTGATTTTCTGAAACAGAATGGTTTGGATCCTTCTATTTATACTGCCACTGATTCCATACCTCGTTATATCAGGTACTTTTGGCAATACTATGTCTATTGCATTAGCTCGTTTTCTTTATTAGCATTTTCAAATGTCCGTTTGCTGCAAATTGTTCAATATATATGTAGCAACGTAGAAGGTATTCCCTCCATCCCATTTTATGTGACGGCGTTTTACTGGACACAAAATATAAGAAAGAAATAAGGACTTCTGAAACTTATAGTCTAAAACAAGCCATTGATATTTGTGTGACTATAAATCATCTCATTAAGAGTAAAATGAGAAATTTAAAGTTAGCTAGAAACGAAAAAGGAAATTTTGAAAAGCTAAAAATGTATCGATATTTTTGGTGCTGAGTGCTGACTAAAAAAGGAGATCGTGCCACATAAAATGAGATAGATGGAGTATCTATTTGGCTTGTTTCCTCCTACTTCTATTCCAGCACGTGTCTTTTTAGTTGCTTTTCAGCTTTTGCGTCCCATGATAATAAGGGGGAATAGAGTAGTAATACTTTGTTTTTTTCCGAATAACCATGGTGTTAGTCAGCTTGCACACATTTCGATTAATCGAGTACTTACTACCTCCCACTGGCGTTGCTACCAAATAATTATGTCCATCAAGGTATAGGCAGGCAGGAAATTATCGCCTACCACTTTTTGCAAGTGTTGGGATTTGAACCCTAGTCTCTCCCACCGCTCATTTCAGCTTCATTGGCCGCTAGGCCACACCTAAAGTGGTGATATTCTTGAAGCTTATTCCTTTTTCGAAACAACCATTTAACATTGTTACAACTTATATAACCTGTCATAGTCAGCCATAACCGATAAAGTTTATGCTACGTAACATCTAATTTCTAATTCAGTTGAAAAGTCCTTACTCCTGTTCTGGTACTTATTTGTATGGGTTTTCCATCATTAACTTTAAAGTTTAAACAAGAGGGGTTGCAAATAAGCTATTTGCATACGCTTTCTGATATGTACATCTAGTTAGCAAAGCCTTACTTGTATGCTGACACTTAGTGGTAGATATGTTTTCTTGTACACAACTTTGAGTGTATAGCAAGCTTGCTGAAGGAAACTTTTTTGACGAATGAGTAATATCTTAAGGTGCATCTGATATGGAGGAAAACATTTTGTGTTGTAAATCTTTTTTCCCATAAAAAATGTTTAACCTATTTTCCACCATGTGAACTAATCTTTTTAATCATTTCCGGTGTTTGGTTGCGTATAAAATTATATGATAATTTACAGGGTGTTGTAGGACACAATGATAGTGTTTTGGTAATATATTGTAGGACACAATGATAGTGTTTTGGTAATATAAATAGAAGTAGACAACACTATTTAACTGTTGATAGAAGTAAGTGGAATGATAGTTGGGGTATTCGCAAAGGAATTGATTTCTACCCATAAAGAAATGAAGTCATTTTCCTCCTATTGGTGGAAAATATTTTTCTTTCAGAAAACATCTTCCACCAGTTCAAGAAAACGAAACATCAGAAAATGCTTTCATCAAGAAAAATATTTCCGTGAGAACTTATTCCGTCTTACCTAACACACTCTTAGGATATTGAAGACGTGCTTTACAACAATTGATGCAAGAGATCTGACTTCATAGACATGTTTGCACATTATTTTCTATTTGAAGGTTAAAGCCCGGTTATGAGGATTTCCTTGAAGAAATTGAAACTGATATTAGATGCAAGCTTGAAAGAGTTTGTTGGTTGCCAAATTTTTATCATCTTCCACCTGATGTTCGAATTGCGAGTTCGAAGGCATACCAAGAAGGGAAGGTGAAGGCATCTTTTTAATCAAATCTCTTGGTGAATATTATACTCTTGAGTCTTGAGATAGTTATCTATTTCCAGTATGTCCAAAACTATCCCGAGGAAATTCTTTCCCTTGATATTGTCTAAAGATTAGCCTAGATAGAAGTTTGTGTCCTGCTCTTACAATATTATGTACCTCTCTCTTTCTCTATCTCCAACATTATTTTTATTTTTATCTTTTGCTTTTCCCCACAATTGACTTGTTGGCTTGGTGGTCAAGAGAGTGCTGCCTAAGCAAAATTTACCCTGTCGTAATCAGGCTGTTTTATATTGGAGATAACTAACTTAGGGGTGATCATAAGATATGATCCTATTATATAATAGTTAATGATTTTTAAGTATTTATTTGTCTTTGTATCCAGATATATGGAATTGATGCAGCATCTGGAGCTGCTGTGACAGCTTTGGACATTTCAGTTGGGGATCATGTCCTTGATCTTTGTGCTGCACCTGGTAACTCCTGGTTTAAATATGGTACAAGTAACTTCTATAATGGCTGTTGATTTTGGCACTTGGTCACACACACGTTATTAAGAATTTTGGTTCCGGGCACACTGTTTAGATATGGCAAGAGGTACCTATCTTATTATGGATCTGTCAAGAGCATAACAACCTAGAGGTTTAAATATATTGCAACAATAATCCCTTAGGTGACAAAGCGAAGCTTGTGAGTGGTTTTAGTAGTTATCATTTAGAAGTTATATAGAATATAAAGAAAGCTTGAGAACAAGTTGATGCCTATAAACTTATATAAGTAGTTGAAAGATAATATAATGAGTTGAAAGAGTCATTAATCGTATTCATAATCCGTGTTATACATGTTGGCCATCTATCAGGAATTTGAAAATATTAGCCATGCTTTTTAATACGAGTATGAGTCTAATTAATAGTTTTTTATTGAATTATAATTAGTGGAAAAGTTCAAATTTAAATGAAAAATCATCCTTTGGGAAAGTAATAGCAATCAGTATGTCATATCCATTCTAAGTAGCTGCTGCACACATGAGACAGCATGGTAAATTTAATGATGAGGATATCAAAAAGAAAATAGAACTCATATCTATGTTTTTAGTAAATTAAGCCCATATAACTATAAGCACCCCATGGATTATATGCTCTTTAAACCAAGCGAATTGCTACAAATCTTATAAGCTTGCACTAAAAGTACATATACTTACAAAAATATTCTTAGAAGACAGCTTTTACAGAGTGATCAAAGCTTATCTATTGAACAAATATTAGTATACACATCAAAGCAACTAAAATTCCTATAATGTGTAAAAAGTTTTGGACAAGTGGTGGGCAAGGGTCGGGGAAAGCAATAGCTAAATGAAGATAGATATGAAGTATCCATAGGCATTTCTTTTGCGTTAAACCTTAGTGTGAAAACTGAAGATTCCTTGATCTCTTTAATTGATCAGTAGAAGCACTTGTTTTTCTAAAGCCCTTAAATTCCAAGTACCATGTATAGACTTTTGATACAGCATTTAGCCAATTTATAGCTCACTTGATATCTTCTTTTAGGTGCTAAACTTTGTATGATATTGGACATTCTTGGCAGTTCGGGCTCTGTGACTGGTGTTGACATTGCAAAACATCGTTTAGCGGCCTGTAGAACCATGCTACAGAAATATGGTCTTGGTGACCATTGTCGTCTTTTTGTTGCTGATGGTACCAGTTTTTCCCTTCTTCCTGTCAGGGTCCGTTCAGACTCTCTGTTGCAAAGTGAAAATGGTAAAAAAGTTAGCATTCAATAACTTTTGGCCGCAGATGCTTCTTTGTTTCTTAATGATTTTTGCAAACTCTTTCTGGTCATAGTGGTCCGGCCCTTTCTAGGACCCCGCACATAGCGTGAGCTTAGTACACCGGGCTGCCTTTTTTCTTTTCTGGTCATAGTTTCTTTTCAAGGTATTTTAATTTTTCTATTAATCAAGCAGATGAATTTCCTTCCGGAGAAAATTCTGAAGTATATAGGGAGTGGAAGTCTCACAAACCATGGAAAGAAAGGAAGAAAGAAGCTATAGCGAGAGAAAAAGGTGTCTCCAAGCTATTCTCACCAACTCAAGAACCAGAGGTTATATTTTATGGTCGGTATTCTGGGGTGGTTGGACTGACAAAGAATGAATTGTATAAAAAAATGCCTACGACTGAGGTTTTGCAGCTCGGCTATGACAAGGTACACTAGTTCCAACTCTCCCGATGTTTTCTATTAACCTTTGTTTTAGCTCTGACTTGAAGGCTTATTTTGTTTTTCTAAAAACTTGATCATCATCAAGTCAAGATTTTTGTTTCAGTTACTTGTATGTCAATCGTATGTGGTTGGAATTGATCCTATTCAACAGTTTGAACTGCTTGAAGCCATTTTCTTATATTGTCCTCCATAACTACTGACTGGTTTGAGTTTAAGCCAGGTTCTTGTGGATGCAGAATGTACCCATGATGGTTCTATTAAGCACGTTCAGAAATTTGAACAATGGGGCTGGACAACCCTCCAGCGGCGCGTGCTAGATGCAGAAAGAACTGATGATCTGACTGTCCTTCAGGTGTTAAAGTTAGCTTGTTTTCTTAAACCTACATATACCTTCTGCCTTGAAAACACTCAGCCAGTTTTGCAGCTGGCATAGTTATTCGTTAACAAGAGAGATTGGCTCATAGCTTCTACACATTAGTATAATGTAGATCATTATGCTTGGTTTGTTGTGAGTGTAGTAGTTTGAAACTGTTTATACTATTTTATGTCTAACCTCTTTAATGGCAATTCTCCTCTTTACTGGAAAATGAGAAAACCATAATAAAAAATTTGTCAGATTAATAGGCATATCAAGAATTTCATTGTTTTATTGATGCATCCAATTACTTATAGAAGGTTTAGGATTTTGTGGAATAAAAACCACGAGAATCTAAAGATGCAACTTTGCACCCCTTTGTGGATTTTGGTAGTTTTCTGATTTCCTGTCGAATTTCTGGTTGTCTGAGTCACATATATTCTATACCTGAGTCTTGTATATTTTCATCTTCCTCAAGAATGGATTCTAATTCTCAAATGGCGGGAGCTGACTAATATTGAGTTTTTTTTTTGAACAAAATAATGAATTTGAACAATGTGGTGGGAGCTATTGATTCTACGTTTAATCTATGCTTTATTTGGAGACTTTCTGATGAAAAGGTCATGGAAAGAATTCAAAATGACTTAATGCACTTCCAAGTTTGCCATTACTTATGATGTTTGTTCCAGGTCTTAGTAGCACTGCTCAACTTTAGTTTGGGGATGCTTTTTCTGTTGTGCGCTGCTAAGTAGTAGGTGCTTTCTTTTAATATGAAAGGCTGTAGAAGATGTCCAGTCTCAGACTCTAAATTTTCTTAACATTCAAGAGAAGTTGGTGTCTGGAAGCTATCATCATAGAAAGGTTGAACTTTTCTCTTGTGACTCGTGAGATGTGGTTGGAAGATTCTGCAGCTCTATATGCGTGTAACACATTTTACTGGGACATCGTTTCTCTTTTCCTCCTACTTTAATGCCCTCAAAATCATCCCTCATGAATACGTGAATCTTTCTAAATTCAGCGCCATGTAGTTAAATTTCCATGTTTTTGTGAAACTTTTTTATCTTGGTGCTTCATTCCTCATTCTAGACTTTTCTCCTTGCTCAAGTTTTTTTTCTCCTATGTTTTTGCCTCACAGTATTTATCCGTTTTTTGCAGCTGCAACTTCTGATTAATGGATTCAGATTGCTCAGAGTTGGGGGAGTTCTTGTCTATAGCACTTGCAGGTGTTATCTACTTGTATCCCTGAGCTGCAGAGTCCTCTTCTTTTCATTCTATTAAATTCTCACAAGCCGTTTTTTTTGTCTGTGTTGTGTACGGAACAGTTTAACCTTTGCTCAGAATGAAGATGTGGTAGAGCGGTTCCTTTCGGAGAACACATCTGCAGGTAAAATTTTGCTATTTATGAATCTAGAAACTGGTAGCTTAAGGTGTTTGTGATTTCACTATATGGGTGCCAGATATAATCACATATGCGTTTAATATTTTACATTATCCACTGCATAGAGCTATTAATAAAGTTACTTCAATTGCTGTTTTGGATGTTATACTTGAACAGTTTGGATGTGTTCATGACACTAGACTGGGACTTCTAAATTTATTAGTACGAGAGAGTTAGCGGGAGTTTTGTAATATAAGTCAATAAGGTGAAAAAGTTCAACAAAACTTACACAAGAATGGGTTTATCCAGCTTCGTTATAAATCATCAATCGAGTTATTATGAATTGCGTGAAAGACGCTATCAAGCTTTCTTCTCTCTGGCACCTTTTCACTTATCAGCCCCCCCCCCCCCCCCCCCTTTTTTTTCCTTCTTGATGCAGTCAGTTTTTTTATTTATTTGCAGAATTGCTAGAGATTACTGCTGCTAAAAATTGGCCATGCAAGAGTGGTCGAATACAGAAAACCTTACGGTTTGATCCATTGACATCTAATACGAGCGGACTTTTTGTTGCTAAGTTCACAAAATTGGCCACTTAGTTGAAAGGTTAGTTCTAAATCTTATCTGTATCCTAGCTTGGATATCATGATCAGCTGATAAGTTTAGTATTCTACTTTTACCTTTTGAGGTGTGGAAGAAACTAATTCATGTTAGTTTATGAATAAACCATGTATATAGTGTAATTTGAACAGGATGATGTTTTAGATTTTAGTGATGAATAAGTTCCTTTATAATTGGCTCATTGGCTGTGCTTTTAGAAGTGTTGCCGAGATTAGTGTTTTGGAATACTAAGTGAAAGCTTTGGTACAAACTGCAATTGAAGTTGACTTCTGCCTCTCTGTTGAACAGAAGTATGCAATTTCTATATTTTTTGTATAGAACATACAAAAATGTATATATATACAAGAAATATATAAAAAATATATATTTTTTGGCTATTATTTTGAGGGCGGCTATATAGTGTCATTTCAGTGTTGTCAAAGGCTCATTTAAGGCGCGCTTAAGCCCTGAAACTCAGAAAAGATCAGGGAGGACGCTTCACCGCACTTAAGCTGCGCTTCAGTGTAAGGCAAGGCGACATGCACCTCATTGCCCATGAATTTTATTGTGAATCAAGCAGCACTAAACAACCAACATATAATCAAAAATAAGTGTATTGGCGGTAAAGGAAAACATTATGAAAGACTTTGTTACTATGTTCTTAATTACATATATATATAAATATATTTTCCTTGATTGCGCCTTTTATCACTAAAGTCCACACTTTTAGGGCGCTTTGCGCTTAAAGCCCTAATAGACCTAGAATACTTTTTTAGAGTTTTTCGCCTTTGACAACACTGTGTCATTTTTCCCTTTTTTAACTCAGACCTGTATCAATGCTGACTTTTCCGGACATAGCAGGATTATTCAAACCTATCAAAAGGAAAAGAAAACAGTTAACTACAATCCAAACATGAAAAGAGTATCAACTAAATTGTGTATGACCATTTTCTTTTTGCAGGTCAAATAAGCGATTCCAGCTTATTTGGGACTTGAGGAGTAGCTGTTGTTAAGTCAATGCAGTTGCGCGCTTCTCTTAAACAACTTCTGTTCAATCAAAATGAGGGCCCATGCATATTGATGAAACCAGTTTTACTTTCACCTTGACAATAATATTGGAACTAGTATATGCACTGCAGTCTGTAGATGGGGATAGCTTCTGCTCTACAAATGGGGAGGAAAATTTGTTGTATTACTAGAAGTTTTGGTGAAGTACAAAAGATTGTACGGTATGTTTGGGAATGAAGCTAAGTTGATTGAGTCTTCCAATGACTTTACAGATTAAGCTCCAAACCTTACCCGTATCTCTGTTAGACACCCGGTGAAATAGTCAAATGCGTGCAAGTTGCAAGTTGATCTGAACACCACCGTTCTGGGCCCCGCCTGTTTTTATCTACATTTTCAAGAATTGGGGATCTTTCAATTTTCTATACGAATTTGGATGTGTAATTCTTTTATCTGTCTCTGTTTGACAAGTTTAATCCTTACACTGAGAGAAATTTTATAACAGATGTATTGTTCTTGTAAAAATTAAAAGACAATCATGTCCATGTTAAGATTTTCTTATGTGTTTCACTATGTTGGAAGACTAGTGTGTTTTGGCCAAACTTTTAAAATTTACTTATTTTAAAAAGTAATTTTTGTCAGAAGTGCATTTAGAAAAAATACTTTTGTAGAGTAATAGTTTGTGTTTGGCTAATCAATTTGAAAAACACTTTGCCACATTAGAGTGCAATGTGTGCTTGGTCAAGGTTTCAAAAGTGTTTTGTGAGAAAACATTATTTTTTCCACTTTTTCCACTACTGAAAATTTATTTTTCATTAAAGATTGGCCAAACACCTCACATTTTTAAAATAAATATATTTTTTAATTTTAAAAAATAATTTTAACTTCCCAAAAGCTTGGCCAAACAAATTAATTATTACTAAAGCGATTGTGTTTTAAATGTTAAAATAGCTCTAGCAGTTAGCACCAGCTGTATATCAGTTCTCCCTTGGCGCGTAGGATTTTTTTCTTTTTCTTTGTCATAAGCTTTAAATAGATTTATTTACCAATTTCAAATTATGAACGCCGATAATAATAAAGAGTAATGAGTTAAAACTTGAATAGAGGTAAAACAACAAGTGTTAATAAATTGATATAATTGACAAAAAGTGATGCATTAGTTGTTAAGTAAATGTCATGAATGAACTTTTAGTTACTAGAATATAAAATTAGAGGCGTAGTATATATATTAAAAATATTGTTTATAATTTGTGTTTTATAATTGCATTTTCTTGCATTACAAACAAATATTTGTTGTTTGTGTTTATTACTTCAAAGGCAAAATAAATGTTAAAACTGGTGTAATTAATCGATTAAACTACATTAATAATATAAACAATGCATTTAACGTAAATGCTCGCAAAACCCATGTTGGAACTTAAAAAAAGAAAGAAAGAAAACAAATAAACTGTTCAAGAAAGAAGTGATAAACATAAAAATTACTAAAACTTCAACAAATATGAAACTTGAATCCATAATCTAATATCACAATATGTTCGATGATAAGAATTTTAAGTGGACCACATTATGTTTAAATCATGGATCCGTCTAACTAAAATTAAGATTGGGTCCTCAATAAAGTCGAATACATAAAGCTTAAATCTTGAATTCGTCTCTAACGATAGGGATGGTGAAGGTCCTACGGTATTTCTTTTCTAAAACTGCTATGACTGTGCTTTGCTTTCGCCGATGGTCTATCAGAAACAAATTCTCTACTTTCGCATCGCAAAGTAGGGTTAAGGCTGCATATAGATTATCTTTTCCGGACCCCATTTATGGGATTACACTGAGTTTGCTGTTGTAGACGTTGATCTTCGTAAAATCTTCTAATAAATTCCTCTGCTCTTTGCTCCAAACTTTGCCTTTCCTCAAACGTAGCTTCTTCATCTTCTCTATAATCTGATATAGAAATCTCATCACAGTCAACTCTCTTAATATTCCACAGTTGTTGGCCATGCAAAATATTTCTTCTTTTCTGAATCTTTTCTCTTTCGTAGCCATGTTAATGACAACTACATTCATAAAGATTTAACACTGAGGAATAAGTAGAAGGCATAGATTGAGCTCTTGTTATACTTTTGGAGGGATTATTTGAGGAACTAAAACTACGAGAGATTCGTTTTATTATTTTGAACAAATTGAGGGAATTATTTCTTTGCTTATAATTAGGGTTTCTAGAACCCTTTGTTTTGCAAAAAGTGGAAGACATTATTTAGGCATAAAGATCAAAGAAATGTGTAACGCATTTTTAATAGTAACTCTCTATATGTACTTGAATGGGAAATTAGGGTTTAATGTTATTATATAAGGATTTGTATCTTGTTATATATTCGGTAAATCTTGAAGTTCCATTAGCTACATTTACTTTCCTTATAAATGCATGTCTTCGTGTAGTTAAAATATTTTAGATTTAATTTATAAATACTATGTGATTAATGTAAATAAACATATTATATTTTAGTAGGTTTATTATCATTTTTATTAGATTATGAATTAAATCTTATTAAAAATATTTACTGTTAATTATAGCTACCTCATAAATGAAATGATTATGTATATATAGCAACCATATAATCGTTATAATTGTGAAAATAATGGCTCTAAATATTAAGTAGTTGGTTTGACTTTGACAACTTACAGAGTACAAGAATTTGACTTTGACTTTGACAACTTGTGTTTTGCAGACAATCTCTAGCAAAGAAACATCACCTCTGTGACTGCATTGCACCACTGCTTCACTCAATTCTCTGAAGCTTTAGGTTTAAAAGCTAATTTAGGGAAGAGCTGAGTGTACTTTGGTGGAGTAGCTAGAGC
The DNA here is from genome assembly GCA_005239525.1 of Nicotiana knightiana. Classification (NCBI taxonomy): domain Eukaryota; kingdom Viridiplantae; phylum Streptophyta; class Magnoliopsida; order Solanales; family Solanaceae; genus Nicotiana; species Nicotiana knightiana. The sequence goes on from ML430041.1 coordinate 20,624, forward strand.
TCACAGAGAAAGAATTCAACATGAGCTTGGCTTTTCTAGTGGTGAACTATCATTTAATATCTTGGGGGTTTTATTGTCGACTAAGAAACTCTCCCTATTATAATGGCAACCTCTTGTTGAGAAGATAGTGACAAAGATCTCATCCCGCACAGTCAAAAAACTGTCATATGCAGGTAGAACTCAACTTGTCCAAATTATGTTGTTTGGTATGCAAGCTTAATTACTGGGCCCAATAGTTTGAGTTACCTGCTAAAGTGTTAAAAATTGTTGATGCATATTGCAGAAGCTACCTATGGTCAGGCATTAATACCATCACCAAGAAAGCTGTGCTGGTGGACTCAACCTAACAAACCTACACATTTGGAATAAAGCTGCTATAACAAAAACTTGCCAGGGGCACAAACATGATAAACTATGGATCAAGTGGATTCATATTATATCAAAGGACAACCAATGAACTCTGGGGCTATACCCAAACAAGCTTATTGGATTATCAGAGCAAGATCTACACTAGAAGAAGTTCATTGCAATTTTAAAGCTGGAAAGAGTATCACAAGGCAAAATATACACACAACTGCTGGGGATGATCCTAGAGTACCATGGAAATGCACGATGTTCTCCAATGTTGCTCGACCAAAGGCTAGATTTACTTTATGGCTACAGATGCATGGCAGATTACTGACTGCTAAAAGGTTAGCCAAATGGGGATTAGTGATAAATGCTCAATGCATGTTGTACCAAAGTTCTGATGAAACTAAAGAACATCTTTTTCTGGATTGTGAGTTCTCCATAAGAGTGTGGCATACAGTGCTTCAATGGGCACAAAGTCGACCTACTAATGCAGGGGGATGGCACCAATATTAGCAAGAGATTATCAACAGATCCAAGGCAAGTCCAAGCTGCACAGATATTCAAGCTGATATACACAGAATTTCACAGTATTTGGATTGAAAAAAATATGATAATCTTTGAGAAAATGCATAGAAATAGTGAAACTATAGCTAAAGATATTTCATGTGTTTGTAGTGTTAGGGCCCCTACTAGAATTAGAAATGAAGTACTTAAGTTTAGATTCTAGTAGAAATTCTATGGCTATGTATCAGTCGGATAGAATATTTTGATAGCTAATACGCTCCGACACAAACATAAAAACGGACATACTTAGGTGCCAAATGATGTTTTGCAATATGTTTCACCATCGTCATTCTTGCCTACTTTTGCTTAGTTTCTATTTTCTTTCTCACTTTAATTTTCTTGGTGGTTTCATATTCAAAAGTTAGATTCATCAGTTTTGGTATTTGGAAACTTTTAAAAATCTTTGAAATGAGAAATTGGGTTTTGGCCGGCTATTATCAAGATTCATTTTTGCTAAACTCAAGGTAACCCTATAGTTAATCTTATGGTTTATTTTATGGGAGAATGTTAAATCCAAAAAAATAAAACTATTTATCTTTGCCTACCCATTTACTTTTCTACCCATCAAACTTGTGAGAAGGAACGAGAGAAATATGATATTGATATTGTGTGTTCAATACAATACAAGAGGTACTTATTTATAGCTACACTATACAAGGACATACTACTCCTATTCCAATGTGGGACAAGACCACATTATATATAGCTATAAACTAATACTCTCCCTCAAGCCGGTGCATACAAATCATATGTACCGAGCTTGCTACATATATAACCAATACGGGGACCAGTGAGGGACTTGGTGAAAATATCTGCAAGTTGATCAATTCAACCTCACAAACTTTGTAGTAATCTCTCCTGAAAGTATCTTTTCTTTGACGAAGTGACAATCAATCTCAATGTGTTTAGTTCTCTCATGGAACACCAGATTTGATGCAATATGAGGGCAACTTGATTATCGCACGCAAGTTCTATCCGACTGATTTCACCAAATTTCAACTCCTTGAGTAATTGTTTGGTCTATACTAGATCATATGTTACCATAGCCATTGCTCGATATTCTGCTTCTGCACTAGACCGAGCAACTACATTCTATTTCTTGCTCTTTCAGAGCACCAAATTGCCTCATACGAAAACACAATATTCAGACGTAGAACGTCCATCAGAAGGTGATCCTGCCCAATCAGCATTTGAGTACCCAACGATCTGCTCATGACCTCAATCCTCAAACAGTAACCCTTTGTCTGGAGCTGATTTTATATATCGAATAATGCGAACAACTGCATCCCAATGACTATCACATGGAGAATTCATAATATTTAGACTTACAACACTCACGAGATAAGAAATGTGGGGTCTAGTCACTGTGAGATAATTTAATTTACCAACTAGTCGCCTATAGCTTGCAGGATCGCTAAGCGGCTCCCCTATCTTGGCAGAAGTTTAGAATTCGTATCCGTCGAAGTGTCAACAGGTTTGCAACCTATCATCCCTGTCTCCTCAAGAATGTCTAAAGCATATTTTCTTTGAGAAATAACAATACATGAGCTAGACTAAGCAACCTCAATACTTAGAAAGCACTTCAATCTGCCTAGATCCTTAATTTGGAAATTCTGGAAGAGATTTTGCTTCAGATTGGTAATACAATCCTTATCATTGCTAGTAATAAAATTATCATCAACATAGACTACCAGATAAATACATAGACTTGAAGTAGAGTGCCGATAAAACACAGAGTGATCAACTTCACTACGAGTCATGCCAAACTCCTGGATAACCGTGCTGAACTTATCAAACTAGGCTCGAAGAGACTACTTTAGACCATAAAGTGACCAACACAAGCGACATACAAGGCCACAAGACTCTCTCTGAGCAACAAAATCAGGTGGTTGATCCATATAAACCTCATCCTCAAGATCACCGTGAAGAAAGGCATTCTTAATGTCCAGCTGATAGAGGGGCCAATGATGAACCACAACCATGGATAGAAAAAGGCGGTCTGTGCCATTTTAGCCACGAGAGATAAGGTATCACTGTAATTGACCAAATATCTGATTATATCCTTTGGCAACAAGATGGGCCTTAAGTCGATCAACTGGCCATTGGGACCAACTTTGACTGCATAAACCCAACAATAACCACCAGTAGATTTACCTGAAGGAATAGGAACAAGATACTAAGTACCACTTGTATGTAAAATAGACATATCATCACTCATAGCCTGTCTCCATCCTGGATGAGACAACACTTCACCTGTAGACTTAGGGATGGAAACCGAGGACAAATAAGATATAAGAATATAATGGGGAGATGACAACGATGAAAACTCAAATCGACATAATGAGGATTAGGGTTAAATGTGGTCCGTATACCTTTCCGAAGTGAAATCGGTGTACTAGGAGCAGGTTCCGCAGTAAGAGCACGGCCAGGTGCAGGACGAGAACCATTTGAGCCTGATGTAGGGCGCAGACGACAATGATAAGTCAAGAGTGGTGTTCCTATGACTGAGGAACAATGAGGAACAACACTAGACTCCTCAACGGTTGGTATGGGTGAAACCTTTGTGTTCGAAGGTGGAGGAGGAGCTATAGTAAAGCCCTCAAAGGTCGGTATAGGTAAGACCTCAGATATATCTCAGCAGAAGTAAAGAAAGGTTTAGACTCAAAAAATATGATGTCAGCTGACATAAGGTACCTATGAAGATCAGGTGAATAACAACGATATCCCTTCTGAACATGAGAATAACCAAGGAAGACACACTTGAGAGCACGGGGAACTAATTAACTTATCTTTCCCAGGGGCTAAGTTATGAACAAAACACGTGCTCCTAAAAAAATGAGGTGGAAGATGGTATAAGGCTGACTGGGGAAACAATACTGAATGTGGAATCTGATCCTTGATGGGAGACCAAGGCATCCGATTAATCAAATAACAAGCTTTGAGAACTACATTGCCCCAAAAACGCAACGGAACACGAGATTCAATTAGAAGTGTGCGAGCAGTCTCAATAAGGTGCCTATTCTTTCTCTTTGCAACCCCATTTTGCTGAGGGGTATAAGGACAAGATGTCTGATGAATAATTCCATGAGAAGTCATAAACTGCTGAAACTGAGAAGATACATATTCTAAGGCATTATCACTGCGAAAAATGCGAATAGAAACACCAAATTGGTTTTTGATTTCAGCACAAAAACTCTGGAATATAGAGAATAACTCAGAATGATCTTTCATTAAGAAAAGCCAAGTACATCTTGAGTAATCATCAATAAAACTAACAAAATAATAAAATCCCAAGGTTGAACCGACTCTACTAGGACCCCATATATCAGAATGAACCAAGGAGAAAACATAATCTGCATGACTCTCAACACTACGCGAAAAGGAAGCTCGGGTATGTTTCCCAAGCTGACACGACTCACAATCTAATGTAGACCAACTGGATAAACTAGGCACCATCTTCTGAAGTTTGGATAAACTCGAATGTCCTAAACGTCCATGGATTAGGTCTGGAGGATCTGTAACCAGACATGTTGTGGAAGGACTGAGTGAGTTAAGGTAGTAAAGGCCTTCTGATTCACGTCCTGTACCAATTGTCCTCCCCGTACTGCGGTCCTGCATAATAAAAGAATCATCAATAAAATATATACCACAATGGAGTACACGAGTCAAACGACTAACAAATGCAGGACTAAAAGGACAACCAGGGACATAAAGAACGAAATCTAGGGTGATAGAAGATAAAGGGTTAGCTTGTCCAACTCCTTTTGCCTTAGTTTGACATCCATTGGCTAAAGTAACAATGGGAAGAGACTGTGAATATACAGTATTCGACAAAAGTAATTAATTACCAGAGATGTGATCAGAAGCGCCTGAATCCATGACTCATGGTCCAAGAGTACTAGACTGGGAAACAAAATGTGAACAACTAATTTTTGACCACACTCAAATTTTATACTATTTTAGTATAAATATTCCTTTTAAGTTTATTGTTGATATTTTAAACTTTTATCTTTCTTATAATATGTTTTATTTAAAAAAAAATTAAAAAAAATGTTCATATACTTAGAATACAAGTTTTATTTCTATTTACAAGAGAAAGAAAATTTATAAAAAATACTTAGTTTCTTTTAATTAATTTTTTTTTTGATAAGTAGGCTATAGAATTTATTTTCTTGTGTATCATTTAAAGTACATGTAAATATTTATTTTTTCTATATTATAAGAAATGTTAGTTAATCTTCTTATTTTCATAATTTAATTTATCTTTTAAAATAAAATATGTACAAAAAAAAGAAAGAGAAGAAAACAAAATGAACGAAACTTACCAAAGTTTGGTAAAAAAATAAAAGTCTGATTCTCACCTTAACAAATATGAACAACCCCAACCCTTTAACTTTCCTATTTTTTGTTGCAACTCCCCTTTCCTTCACGTCTCCTCTCCCCGCAATGTTAACTCCCTCATCATGTTCCTTTCCCTACTTCCCCCGCTCAGCACACTACTTTCTCACATCAATTACTATAACACATATATATCTATATATAATTGACACACTTCACAAGTAAAAGGGGGGAGGGAAAGGAATTGAGTAAGAGAGAAAGAAAAGGGGGAAAAAGAAATCTGGAAAAAGAAATTCAGCAAAAAAGAAAGAAACGAACAAAAAAAAAAGCAAAAAAGGGAGCAAAAACGCATAGGAGCTTTGTACTGTGTGCGTTGATTTCATTTGTTTTGGTTCAATCCGAGTTTTCCGGCAAGTTCCGAGACTGTTTGAGGTTGTCCGTTTGAGTTTTCCGGGCANAAAAAAAAACAAAAGTCTGATTCTCACCTTAACAAATATGAACAACCCCAACCTCTAAACCTCCCCATTTTTTTGCTGTAACTCCCTTTTCCTTCACGTCTCCTCTCCCCACAATGTTAACTCCCTCACGTCCCTTTTCCCATTTCCCTACTCAGCACACTACTTTCTGACATCAATTACTATAACATATATATACATCTATATATAATTTGTGCATTGATTTCATTTGTTGTGGTTCAATCCGAGTTTTCCGACGAGTTCCGAGACCGTTCGAGATTGTCTGTTCGAGGTTTCCGGGCAGATTTGCGGTTCTGTCGAGTCTTGTCGCTGCCGAATGTTCTGTCAAGAAATTGTGAAATTGTCATGTTATTGTAGTTAGATGATTTTGGATTATCCCAATAACAATCTGTGGCTGCTAAGTTTTGTTAATTCCTCTTATTTCAGTTGGTTATTTAAGGCATAATATTAATAACAATTAATAATTTGATTAGAGTTTGTTTTGCCTTCTTTTTTCTTTGTTGTTAAGTGGTCCATATTAATTACATATGAATCAGTTGGTTGTAGTAATGCCTACTTAATTAACTGGTCAAAAGGTGATGAATCTCTTTAAGATTTATTTTTTATTTATTTTATGAATCTCTTTTTGTCACTGATTTTTTCTTCTTATTTTTGTAAATCTCTACAAAGAAAATCTTTTGTTTTCCATTGATATTGACAAATTCACCGAATAATTTGTAATGACAAGGACATAAAGAGTAATATTTGTTGCAACTATTTCTTTCTATTTATTTACTTATCTATTTAAATTCATCTTGAAATGGGCGAAGGGTACATCCCACTGGATGTCTATTTGATAAAAAAAAAACTAAAGGGGTAATATTTCCAAAAGTTGCTAAGATGGAACTATCCTAATACGTTACACCATCTTAACAATTAGGTATTCTTACTATTCTCTACATTTAGATACACATTGTGATTTTGATATATTTTCATGTTATTTTTAGCCACAAAAGATGTTAGAAAATGCAAGCAGACTATGTAATATCTTTTAAAGTGTACCTATTAAAAATCTAAAAAAAAAAATGACAAAAACAAGGAGGACGTCTTTGGTAATGTTTTTTTTATACAAGTTATCTGTGCGGTCATAGAGACAAAACAAAAATGCAACATTGCATTGTCAAGATTTAGATACTAGAAACAAAATTAGTTATGTATGTAAGGTTTGTTTGGCATGATTTTATAAATAATCTAAATTTTTGTACACGTTTGCGTGATATAATTACGATTTACGATTTTCAAAATAAAGGTACTCGTTCACGCGACTTTGACCAAATTTTTTCTTAAATGAGCTAAGTGTCGTGAATTATGTACACGTACGCGTGACATGATTTTTGGCACACTAAAACGAAACGAGTATACGTACGCGTAACTCGTCTTAAGATAATCCTTTAAATATGAATAATCGAGCCATAAAGAGCGGTAAAAGGTAAAATACACATAGGTCTTAAAAATGAGTAATTAGATCAATTAAGCCAAGTATGAATCATTAAGCGACCGTGCTAGAACCACGGAATTCGGGAGTGCCTAATACCTTCTCCCGAGTTGACATAATTCCTTACCCGGTCTTCTGGTTCGCAGACTTAAAACGGAGTCAAACTTTCTCGATTTGGGATTTAAAATAAATGGTGACCCGGGACACCGTAAGTAAATAATTCTGAGTGGCGACTCTTAATTAAATAAAATAATCCTAATTCGAATAATGTCACTTTAATTGGAAAAACACCCATATCCTCATTCGGGATAAAAAGGAGGCGTGACACACAAGCAAAAGAATTACCAGCAACAGAAGTATCAATCTAGGCAACCGAGGCTACTTGTGGGGATGTCTGCTTACTTGCTCTATACTGAAGGAGCTCATTATATTCTTCTTTAGATACAGAAATACCCTGGTTACCTGTAGTCTCGGTCTGGAAAACGTAAGCATTTTTGGGTAGACGACCATGTAAGGAATAACACATTTTATGAGTATGTCTAAGTTTGTGAAAATAAAAACACTTGGGTTTAGATCTCCCAAAACGACCTCCTCCTCGTCTATTCTCCATAGTTTGAGACGCCCGAACATCCACTGTCTGGGATGCAAGAACAGAGGAATCAAGTATCTGTGATGACGTGGTGCTGCAGCAAGGCGGAGTAATCGAGAGAACAATTGTGGGGGACAGTCGGACTACCCAAAATTGGGTCTCGTACTGAATCAAGATTATTAGGAAGTCTAGCGAGTGTAAGAACTAGAAACATCTTCTGTCGTTGCTCTTGTTGTTTTACCACACTAGCAGAAACTGGCATTAATATCTCAAATTCCTCCATGGCTACATGTACTTTACCCAAGTAAGTAGATATATCTAATTCTTTCTTCTTTAAGTTTGTCATCCGTGATATCACATCATAGAAGCGAGGTATGTCATTAGTGTATGAGGTATGAGCCTTTTCCCAAACCAAATAACATGTCTGGAATGGACGAAACAAAAACATCAACTTGGAATCAATAAAACGCCACAAGATGCTACATAATTGAGCATCGATCTTTGCCAAAAGTGCTATCGCCTTTTCATCTCCTACATTAAACTGTTTGATTAGATGATCTTGAACACCTTGATTACACCACAACTCGATAGATGAAGCCCAAGCTAAGTAGTTTGAACCTCCCATTAAAGGTTCCGAGGTAATCATAATACTAGAGCTTCCAGAACTCATGTTTTAGACCCAAAAACATCAATTACCAAAGACATCGTTGAAAAGTATTACCAAATAAGAGAAATAATTAACTGTAATCCACTGAAACAGAGTAAGGAACACTGAAACAGAATAAGGAAATATTGTAGCTGTCGGAATATTATTGTAGCAGTCGGAATATTACTGTAACTGCCAGAAAAATTAAAAGTGGTCAGAATGAAATAAAAACAGTAAGGTTAGAATCGAAATTACTAGGTGACACAACTGTTCAGAAGGAAGTTTTTCAAAAAATGGTCGGAAGTTACTGTACATGCCAGCGCGTGATCTTCTGGTGGCGCGTGAGGAGGCTGCTGCTGGATATTTTTACTGGGGTTTGGTCCCCGGGCAGTGATGACTCTTGTGGTAGTGTTGGATTTTGCACAACACTGATAGAGACAACGCAGACGCAAACAACCTTGAAAAAGTCGCCGGAAAAAGGGTTCCGGTGACTGATTTCTCTTCTCGAAATTGCTGGAATTTATGCACAGCGATAAAGCTCTCATGATTCCTGTGATACCATGTGAGAAGGTACGAGAGAAAATATGATATTGATATTGTGTGTTCAATACAATACAAGAGGTCCTTATTTATAGCTATACTATACAAGGACATATTACTCCTATTCCAATGTGGGACAAGACTACATTATGTACATAGCTATAAACTAACAAAACTAACTACATTTCCTATCCATGTTAACATTTTTGAGTAGTTTTCTCTTTTCTCTCTTTTCCTTTTCTTTTTCTCGCTTCTTTTATTTTTTCCTACTTTTCTTTCTTTTCTCCTTTTCTTTTTTCTCGTTTTCTTCTTGTTTTTTTTTCTTTTTCTTATTTTCTGTTCATTTATTTTTTGCCCAAATCATATTATTATTATTATTATTATTATTTTGGTAACTATCTTTTGTATTTTATACTAGTGAATCTTTACATAGTACCATAGTTAGCTAACACAACTTAATCATATTTACATAAATCTCATACTCTCCCGATCTTTTCTATTCAAAATCTATAATTTTGAACTATGTCTACCATATCAGGAGTAGTTCGTGCACAACATACACAAACTATCTCTTTGGCTATCCTTTCCCATCTCGTATTTGTTTTTTCAAAAATTCTTTTATTTCTCTCTATCCATATACTATGTACCATTTAAGTGTATAACATCTTGAATAGTTGTGCTTCCCTGGATCTGCCTTTAGCTCTCTTAATCACCTCATGCATATGATGTTCCCAGTTAACTGCTAGCATTCTTTGCTTTTGTGCCCAGTTCATCAGTTTCTTCATTACCTCTTTTGTGTATTCACATTCCACAAAGAGATGATCTCGTGTTTCCTCTTTCTTCTGGCATAGACTGCATTTGTCATCCACCTGTATCCCCCATTTCTTCAGCATATCTGCAGTGAGTAGTATGTTCTGCATCTGCAACCACACAATGAACTTTGCTTTTGGCCTTGCAGCATTACCAAACATCAGACACTTCCATGGGACTCTAGGTTGATCACCCAGTAGTTGAAGATATATTTGTTTAATGACCCCCTTTTCCTTGCATATATGCACATTGTTCTCTTCCATAATCTGTTTAGCTTCTAGTATTTTCCTCACCATCCAACTTGCTTGTTGTGGTATTCTAACTTGATCCATCTACTGCCCTTTTATATAGTATGCATGTATCTATTTTATCCACATTCTATCCTCTTTCTGTTCCACATTCCAATATAACTTGATAATGGCTGCTTTATTCCAAAGTCTCATGTTAATAAGACTTCATCTTCCACTGCTTTTGGGACAACACACTCTCTCCTAGCTGATCAGTGCTTTTTTTGTTATGACATTATTCCCAGTCCAAAGGTAACTTCTACAGAAACTTTCCACAGCTTTCATTACCTTTACTGTCAATATGAACAATTGAGCCTAGTAAGATTGCACTCCCGATAAGACACTACTTATCAACTGGCTTCTTCCGACATATGACAATCTTTTTGCTGTCCATGAAGTGATTTTTGTAACAATTTTATCTATGATGGGCTTCCATTGTATCATTGTTAGCTTCCTAGTTGAAAGTGGCACTCCCATATATTTAAAAGGTAATTCTCCCTTTGTAAATCCTGATGTTTGCATTATCTGTTCTTGTTCTTGCTGTCCCACACCTCCAAAATAGATTGAGCTTTTTCCTGTATTTGCTTGCAATCCTGAAGTTGTTGATAATTGATTAAAGCTCTTCATTACTGCGTTTACTAATTCAGCTTCTCCTTTGGAAAATATTAAAAGATCATCTGCAAAACATAAATGAGTTAGTGTTAATCTGGCACATCTGGGATGATACTTGTACTGTTTTCCCTCTATCATGTCCTTTAAGGTTCTACGTAAGTACTCCATTGCTATTGCAAACAGAAATGGAGACATAGGATCCCCTTGTCTTAGTCCCTTCCTGGCATTAAAAGGTTCAGTTGGTTCTCCATTCACCATAATTGTATAATTCACTGTTTTAACACATTCCATCACCCATGTTATGAATCTTTTTGGGAATCCTAGTAGCTTCAAATTCTGTTCCAAGTAATTCCATTCAACTGAATCATAGGCCTTTTGTAAGTCTATGTTGATCATGCATCTTGATGATATGTGCTTCCTTGTGTATCCTTTTACTAGTTCATGAGCCAGTATAATATTATCCCCTATTCTTCTCCCTGGTACAAATCCAGCTTGTGCTTCACATATAATCCCTCCAATTACCTTCTGCATTCTAGCTGCCAGTATCTTTGAAATCAGCTTGTATAACACCGTGCAACATGCTATTGGTCTATACTCCTTGATTATTACTGGATTCTCTATCTTTGGTATCAAAGTAATGGTTGTACAATTAATAGATCTATATAGTCTTCCTGTAATGAAGAACTCTTGTACTGCTTTGGTCGCCTCATCTCCTATAATGTGCCATGCTCTTTTGAAAAACACAGCATTGTATCCATCTATCCCTGGAGCCTTATCATCTCTTATTTCTTTTAGTCCTTCATACACTTCCTGTCTAGTTACTTCTGTGTTTAGCATCAATCTCTGCTCTTTATTCAGTGTTGGCCCTTTCTTCATTACTGCTCTATTAACTGCTGTAAGATTCTCAGTTGCTTTGCCCATAAGACCTTTATAAAATCTCAGAATCTCCTCTTGAACCTCATCCTGTTTGTTTACCTTTTTACCATCTATTCCCATCAGTTCCTTTATTTGTTTCCTGTACTTCCTTTCTTTCATTAAGCTGAGAAGTATTTGGTATTTGTATCTCCCAGTTTTATCCATTTATTCCTAGCATTCTGCTTCATAATGCTTTCTTCTATCATTAACCACTTTTCTAATTTCTGTAATGCTTCTCCCTCTTGAACTTGAAGTACATCATCAAATTTTTGTTGCATCTGACTTTGTAATCTTCTGATTTCTTCCCTTGCATCTTCCATTTTCTGCTCAGCATTCCTGAATTCTCTGTTATTCAGTATCTTCAGCTTAGTTCTTAGTCATTTCAGCTTCCTCCATATTCCTCTCATTATCCAAGTATCTTGAATCCGTTGCCAAGTTTCTTCTACTAACTGTGTAAACTCTTTGTAATCTGCCCAAACATCAAAGAATCTAAATGGACTCTTAGTGTTAGACTGATCGACTCCCATATTCAGTAGCATTGGTGCATGATCTGATATCTTTGGCAGCTCATATTCCACTGTTACATTGCCCCATTTCATCATCCATTCATAATTCCCAAATGCTCTATCAATTCTACTTTGGATTCTATCCTCCATTCTTTGCTTATTGCTCCATGTATATTAATCACCTTTCCATATCAATTCATTTAAGTTAGCTGCCTGCATGCAATCTACAAAGTCTTGAACATCTACTTGCTGGACTGGATTGCCATGATTCCTATCTGCAACATACATTACTGCATTAAAATCACCTATCACTAACCAAGGTTTTGTGATACCTTGAGATAGTGTCTTCAAATCATCCCATAACCCTTTACTTTGCACAATTGGTGTTAAAGCCATATATAATAGTCATCAAATAATTCACCTGACCAGCATTCTCTATGACTTCACAATGTATCATTTGGTTATTTTCCTTTAGCTTAGTAATCTGATAGTTGTTAGTATCCCAAAGAACCCATATCCTTCCATTTTTGACTGATGAATAGTTATTCAGACTGTTCCATCCTGTGGCTATATTTTTTGTTATACTTCCAGCTTTATTCCCCTTTACCCTTGTTTCAACTATAGCAACTATTCCTATTTTTTTTGTTTTCAGGATATTCTTCAATTCTTTTTGCTTGTATCTTTTATTCACTCCCCATATATTCCATACTAACCAATTCATCTTGACTTATTTGCCTTACCTCCTATATCCGGAGGTACATTATGTGCACCCTTCCCTCTCTACTCAATATTTGGAAGTCATTCCTCAGTGGTACTGATCCAAGTATTGGGAAATTAATGTCAGTGAACTCTGGACTTTGCCTCTCCATCCTTTGACTTTTACTCATCATTTCTGGTGTTTGGTCTCCATTAATTGATGGCTTTTGTATCTCTTTCAATCCTGACCCTTGTCCTTCCTCCATTACTCTCCTGCTTTCCTATTGTTGCATCATGTCTTTCTCTGGAATAGTTTCTTGTTCAACTTCCTTTGTCTTCCCTTTCTCCTTTGTAACCCATTGTTGTACTACCTTCTTTGGCTTTCTCTGCTCATTCATAGTTGTATCCTTTTGATTCTTCCTTCTCCCTTTCTGCTTGCAATTATGCCCAATGACTTGGCATCTTTCACAAAACTTTGGCTTCCAATCATAGATAATTGATTGCAAAAAGGTTCTCCCATTTGAGTCTTCCACTGTTATTTCATCCATTAGAGGCTTTGTCACATCTACCTCTATTAACATCTAGCATATGACACTCTCAGTTGTTTAGCAGTGCATTCATCAGCATACATAGGCGTACCAATAGAACTTGAAATTCTACTTAGACCCCAGCAATTCAATGGAAGTTTTGGAAATCTAATCCAGAAATTCCTTCTCAAAATCAAAGTCTGTTGTCCATTGTTTAAGAATAATTGGTCTATTTTTTATTGTGTATGGGCCTGCTAACAAAATCTCCTGCATATCTTCCATCTTCCTGAATTTGATTATGTAATAACCATCCTCATGCATGTATAAATCTGGATCTGGAATTGAATTCCAAGTATTCTCTATATAAATTTTCATTACATTATATCCTGGTAGATCTCCCAGAACATATGCAATTAAAGCCCCTTTTCATTTTCCCGTTTCTCTATCAACCCATTAACCACTTGTGGTGGAATATAGGTTAGTTTCATACCGTTCTCAACTGCTCTATTCTTCGCAAATAAGCTTGTCCAAACTGGTTTCTCCTCCACCTTGGTCTCATCCTTGTTCTCTTCTGGTACTGTTAATGTTCCATTGATTTGCATCTGTGAATTGGCCTTACTCACTTTGGTTGCTTCCTTATCTGTCTCCCGTTCCTTCACAGCTATCTCAGAGCTCAATTGAATCCCTGGTGACTCTTCTGCTTGACTCCTAGTGCCAGATCCTTTGTTTGCATGTGGCGATTTTACCTCAGCTTCTTCATCTTCCTTTGGTTTTCATCGTTTCTCGGCCTCGTCCTCTTCCTTGGCCACCACCTCTGCCTCTCGCACCTGCCATTTTCACACCGGCGTAGGTTAGTCTAACTTACTCCAAGAGCATTGAGACTCAATTTTCTATATTATTATTATTATTATTATTATTATTATTATTACCATAATTTAATTTCACACTCAATTTTGACTCATTTATTTTTTATTTTTCTTTTTTTCCTTTTATTTATTTTCTTTATTCGTTGTTCATTTTCTAATTTCATTTAACTCCTCTTTGTCTTTTTCTCTTCATAATCCAATTTCATTAATTGTTTTTGCTCTTTTTTTTTAGTTATTTTTTGTACAATATGAGAAGATAACTAAAGTAAATATATTTGTTCACCTTTTTTAATATAACTGGTATAATATATATATATTTTTCTTTTTAAAATTTTTTTTAATTATTAGAACAACTTATTCATTATAACTATTTTCTCTTCTCTTTTTTTCTTTCATTTTTTTCTTTTTTAATTCTTATTTTTCATTATTTTTTTCATAATCCAATTATGCACATATTTTTTGCACAGTTATTTTTGTTATTTTTATCTTTTTGTATTATATATATATATATATAAATTATTAGGTAATAACTTACTTTAGCATATAGTGTATCAAAAATATTATATTAGTAGCGGTTGAAGTATATTACTGCAGTATAATATGATAACCAAATGCTATATATCATATATTGACTGGGAATATGATATCGAGAATACTGTTAGAAAATTAAAAAGGGACCCATCAATTTTTTTTTTGAAAAATAAAAAAGACACCAAATTTAACTATATTTTTACATTATACCATATACTGTAATAGTATACTGTTGTCACGACCCCAAATCCTAACAAGCCGTGATGTCGCCTATCTTGGAACTAGGCTAGCCGACCATCACCTTACTATGCATTTATTCAATTATGAAAGTTCACAATTTAATAATAAGCAGAAACCATGGCATAGAATAATGTAATTAAGTCTTAGCGTTCCAATAATAGTCTAACAACTCTAAACAAAACCTCCCAAGACTGGAGTCAATAGTCATGAGCATCTAAGAATAAATAAATCTAACTCTGCTAAAACTATAATATATGTCTCTGAATCAAACGCTAAAACTAAATAAGGAAGAGAAATGGAGAAGCTGTGGATGCTGGACAACTACCTCAAAATCCCGTGAACTGCTGCAATGAACTAGGACACCTACTGCTGCGAACTGGTACCTGGATCTGTGCACAGAGGCACATGGAGTAATGATGAATACGCCAACTCAGTAGTAATGAAAATAAATCACAGTCTGAGAATTATAAAACACACAGTACAG
>MDKJ01109412.1:0-12975 GCA_005239525.1 Nicotiana knightiana
ATATATATATATATATATATATATATATATATATATATATATATATATATACATACATACATAAGTACGCGTATATAATGCCGTTTGAATATACATACATATATACGCGTATATAACGCCGTTTGAATCATATTTCAGCCTCTGTGGGCATCATCATCATCATATACCAGCTGATCAGGTGGTGGTTCGTATATAACGCCGTAACCTTTTCCCATATCGCATATACATATATTTACATATATACACATGTATAACGCCATCTGGTCATGGGTCAATGTGCATATGTAAATGCAAGAAATGCATATGAAATACGTCAATAAAATATCTCGGTACGCCATAAGGCCATTTTGCCTCTGATTAGTATCATGAAATAAACTTTACCAACATACGTATTTTCGAGACCCATGAACAGAAGATAATAATAATTCACATGGGGAATAAAGAATTTAGACACCCCTAGTATTTCTATGAATAGAGTAATTTATGAAAACCATGAGTTTGCTCGTTTCTTCCGTATAATTTAGACCATGCCAAAAGAAAGAAGAAATAGACTTAACATACCTGGAGTAGGAAAAACTCTGTATAATATTCTTGTAGTGGTACATAACTGCATTTAGGAGATTGGACTGATTTCTTTCTGATAGGTATTTGGAATCAGTTCTACTAAAGTCCAATTAAAATATAATGAGAGATGCAAATGAAACATGTTTGATTTATGTTAGTCTCATGAATACTTGTTATTCTACAACATAAGAACACTATAAGTTGCCTTGGCACCAAAAGCAAAGGCTACGATTCATATATATGATCTTTCTGGAGTAACTTATATTGACGGTGTATATAACTTCAATTGTCAAGATCATGGAAAGTCTTTAGAGTTGAGGTGTCTTGTATTCAATGACTTAAGTTGCCACCTAATAAGAAATGACTAAGAGTCATTTCTTTAGAATTTAGCTGGCTGCCACGTGGGGGTGGGGGTGGGGGTGAGAAATATTAATCTTTATCCACTTATTCGGTAATTAGGTAATGTCCCGTTACTCGGTAATGAACTAATTTACCCGCATAATTAAAAATTATTTCAAATTACTTAAAATTCTACTTATTTTTAATATTACTTTTTACATCATACTACCGTGGTCATATGGTACCTTGCATGGTACTAGTTCATAATCATCAGGTATTATCGTTTAACCCATATTTTATCCCAAATTGGCCACCTTCAATGAAACTCGTTTTCTTGAATTCGTGTACCCTTTATCCTTCAAGACACTTACTTATCGCTTGTTATAAATAGCATAAATACGTTAACATCAAGATGATCTTATCCTTGAGTCTACGTTAATTAACTGAAGAAGAAACTTTTAGCATATGAAAATGCGAGATGTAACAGCTTCGCTCCGAAGAAAGACTTTGCATTAGAGAAACCCTTCGATGCCCCGGGCCATCGAGAGCATGCTTCGAGGTTCGTCTGATCGATAGAAGAAAACCGCCTCAAGGCCGTGAGGACTAACTGTGGCTGGGGGGAAAATGTGATGCTGTAGATACCCTCTCAAGAAGAGAACGTCATGACTTATATAGAGAGATTATTGAATGTTTATACGTACCCGTTTACATTAGGCACCCTCGACCGACTTGTGCTCGAATTCTGCAAAAGGTACCGAGTCACCCTGGCACAGATTTATCCGTCCTTTTGGCGGATAGTGCTGATGATGAGGTATTTTACCGAAAAGGCTGAGCTCGAGTTTACCCTCAGCCACCTTATTAGATTATATCGGCCTCAACATTGTTGAGGCCTGATTGCATTATGACGCCGGTCCACCAGGCCTTCAATTGCCAACGATGATGAGGACCGAAATGGAGGATGAATGAGTCGGTTTGTTCGAGTGAGGACCGTCGATATCATTCCAGCGGAGTTCCTGCCATTTTCCAAAAAATGGAACTTCTAACGTAAGTGCCATGTCGTACCTTAGTGTCTTTTGCTCTTATTGATTTATAAGAGTGTTTATTTTTCTCTTTTTTAGCGTTCCCGCGGGTGCCGGGGGAGGTCCCCGATCTTGCGGACTGGACTCGGAGGCTGGCAACTTCCTCAACATATGACGAACGCAAGTGGCGTGATCTCTCGAAGGGCAGATGGAAGCAAAGCACCACGGTATGAGCCGTGTGGTATCCCTTTTGATGAATGTTTCCTTTTGTGTGTACTAACTCTGCCACCGCAGGTATTGGTGGGTTTTCTGAAATGAGACCGTGCCCCTTCGAAGAGAGGGAAGGCTCGAGGGAGGACAATAAGCGAAAAAGATCCTCTATAGATGAGGACATTCTCAATGAGGCGGGGCCTTCGCGGAGACATAAAGGAGATACCGTTGCTGAGGAGAGCTTTATATACGTTGGTCATCCTGTAGACATCAGCTCTCCTCGTGAGGATATTCTTTGTCTACGGTTTGAGCTGGGGTCCCTTCCGAGGTTGTCGATTTTGTCAGGCTTGAGACCTCTTATTTTGAAGAAGAGGTGTTCCCCGAGAGAGAAAGAGCAAGAGTCCTCCACCATCGTCTGCTTCTTCCCTTGAAGGTACTTCAAGAGATTCTCGGGACCAGGAGACGCTCGGACCAAGTGAGATTTCTAGTGGGCATACCCCTATTGAGAGCGGTTCAACTGGGGCTGATGGGGACAGGCCAGTAGATGTATGTTCAACTTTTAAGGAGGCCCAGCGGCTCTGTTCCGAGGTGATTTTTGATCGTCCTTGCTAGGTTTTAGCTATGAATCTTCATTCTTTGAATTGAAGTTTCTCTTTTGTAGGTTTTTGAAAAACTCAAGTTTGAGCTGCTTCGCTGTGAAACCTAGTTGCTGGAAGCTTTGGGTAAGGAAAAATCTCTCAAGATTCTTTGCAATAATAAGACAAAAGATTTGATACATCTTTGGGTGGAGATGCATCAGAGTCGAAATTGTGAAGGCAATCTCGAGCGTCAGGTAACCTTTACCCTGAAGGGGTACATGCTTCCTTTCTCGCTTTTGGGAACTACCGCTTTGGTGCTTCATTTGTAGGGAAATATAGAAGCGTTGGAGCGCCTTTGGGGCAAAGTCGCGCAAGTTAGTTCTGAATGCCAAGCGTTTAAGGCGCATATAAGTGTACATGTTGCGGCTCAAAGGAATGCTTTGGCCAAGGCTGCTGCCCTCGAGATACAACTTCGTAATGCCTGAGAAGATAACTTAATTCAGTTGAGCAGGATTTCCAAGCTCGAGACTGATCTTCGAAATATGAAGGCCAAGGTCGTGGACACTCGGGTTGAAGCTGAAGAAGTTCGAGCGAAGACCGATAAGAAGGTGGCCGTTTATTTGAAAGATATTGCCGATGCTCGGGCTGATCTGAGAGGAGCTCTCGGCAAAGAGAGGAGGGGCGATGAGTATGCATGATGCAAGTCTCGGAGGGAGACCGTCGAAGAGATACATGCTAGGGGCTTTGACCTCTCGGAATAGATAAAGCAGGCCGAGGAAGACGAGATCGACGCCAAGTTTTTCCTTTCTTATTGAACTAATGATGATATTATAAGGCCATCGTGGGAGCTGGTCCGAGGGCCTTTGAAGCTGGTCTCGAGAGTAGACTAGATTTTCTGCTTTGTTGTTTGCATAAGACTCCTGTGGGAGTGTTGTAAATATGTATTTGTAATGTACACACATATATGAAAGATTCTTTGGTTTGATTTGCTTGTCAATAGTTAGCCCGATGAATTGGACTTTGAGATGAAACCCTTGGGGTTATAAGTTGGCCCTGAGGCTTTTTAAGCTGACGACTTGGGCTCTTACGCTTTAGGTCGGCGCGACCTTCAATGTGGCTAGCGACTTGGAATCTTACGCATTTGGTCCCGAGGCGCTTTAGTTAACCGTATCGGGCTTAGTCTCCGAGTCGGGTTTTGACTTCGAGCTCAACGGACCTCAGGTTTTCAAATCAGCCCTGAGGCGCTTTGGGTCGGTATGACCTGTAGTTGGCGACTTGGGCTCTTATGAGTAAGGTCGATACGACCTTTAATGTAGCAGGTGACTTGGGATCTTACGCTTTTTTGGCCCTGAGGCGCTTTGGTTACCATTTTGGACTTAGTCCCTAAGTCGGGTTTCGACTCGAGCTTAATGGCTCTCAGGTTTTCAAATCGGCTCTGAGGTGCTTTGGGTCGGTATGACCTGTAGCTGGAAACTTGGGCTCTTACGCGTAAGTTCGATACGACCTTTAATGTAGCGAGCTACTTGGGCTCTTTCGCTCTTTTGGCCTTGAGGCGCTTTGGTTGACCATTTTGGGCTTAGTCTCCGAGTCGGGTTTCGACTCGAGCTCAACCACCCTCAGGTTTTCAAATTGGACTTGAGGTGCTTTGGGTCGGTACAACCTGTAGCTGGCGACTTGGGCTCTTACGGGTTAGGTCGATATGACTAGCTGGTGAGTTGGGCTCTTACGCTTTAGTTCGGTACGACCTTTGATGTAGCTGGTGACTTTGGATCTTATGCTTTAGGTCTGTACGACCTTTAACCGGTCCTTTTCGAAGTTTTTTGAAGTAATTAGAGGCCTGTGATTTTATGGCAACAGTCGGACGTCTCCGAGTCGCGTTAGTTTGGCTGGAGCCTTATGACGGTGGTCATTGTATTTGGCTGTAGCCTTTTAGTCCCCGAGTGAGATAGCCACGACGTCTATATCTAGGGTATGCCTTTTGGGTCTTACAAGTTCGATATATAGCCTTGACTTTGATATGGGGTTTATGCCTTTTTTAAGGTCTTACAGATTTGCGCATTCCTTGCTTGAGGTCTTAAAATTTTGATGTTGCCTCATAGAGGGCTTATGTCATAGATATTGCCTCTTGGAGGGCTTATGAGTTCGAAGTTGCCGGCCCTGAGGTCTTACGGCTTCGAGTTAGATTACTTGATGAGCTGACTGTCGAGGACAGTCCCTGAGTCGGAGTTGATATTGCCTCGAGGAGGGCTTATGAGCTTGAAGTTGCCGGCCCTGAGGTCTTATAGCTTCGAGTTTTTGGTGACTCGATGGAGTGACTGTCGAGGACAGTTCCTGAATGCTTGATAAATTTTTGTCCCTGGGGCTGTCTCTTGTGAAAATAGCAAACTTCTTTGATGAGCGAAATGTTTTGATGATAAAAGATACTTATCTTATTACTTGTGAGTTATCCTTAGGTAGCATATGGATGTTGTCTCGTTAAAAACCTCGACGGTAAAACCCTTTTGGGATAAAATCTGACGTGAAGGAAAAAGAGCGCAATGCATGCTTTAAAACCTAAGGCCTTCGAGCTTGGGGGTGCTTCAACTCCTTTCAATTGAACACCTGTACGCACGTTAGCGTAAAGTGTGAAAGAAAAAGGGAGAGGGTTGTACCTTAGCTGCTATGGCGTTCGAGCCTTGATATGCTTTGGTTATCTGTTCCGAGGATGCGGCACGGTCCTTTGTTCGTTCCTACGAGGATGTAGTTCGTGATTGTTACTTGACTGTTTGCTTGTTTTTTGGCTCATTCGATGTAAAAGGTGTCGGTGCCACATCGTGCACTGCGAACATTTCTTTCACTGCGTACTGTACTCCATTTACTGTTTTTACTCCATCTATTGTAGGAAACTTCATCATTTGATGAAGGGTTGACGACACCGCCCTCATATTGTGAATCCATGGCCTTACAAGCAATGCATTGTACCTCATGTCGCCTTCGATGCCATGAAACTTGGTATCTTGAATTGTGAAATGCATTGTACCTCATGTATCAAATTCCCCTTTTGTTGTTTCGCTTGCCATGTTGAATCCGCTGAGGACTTGAGAGGCGGGCAAGATCTGGTCGAGCAACCCGAGTTGCTCTACCACCCTCGACTGAATTATGTTGGCCGAGCTACCTAGATCCACGAGCACACGTTTAATTCAAAAGAAAAGAAATTACTAGTGCGTCATTATGAGGTTGAGATAAGGTCTCAATGTCCACTTCGCTGAATGAAAGGGCGTCTTCAGGTATGTAGCTCCGAGTTCGCTTTTCCCTGGTGATGGATACTTTCGTTTGCTTAAACATGGGTCCCTGGGGGACGTCGACTCCACCAATAATCATGTGGATGACGTGTCGTGGTTCTTCTGTTTTACTTTTATTCTTTTCCTCTCTTTCCCGAAATTGGTTTTTAGCTCGGTCGCTGAGGAATTCTCGAAGGTGCCCTTTGCTGATTAGTCGGGCTACCTCTTCTCGAAGCTGTCTGCAATCTTCGGTCCTATGACCGTGGGTATCGTTATATTCACATATCAAGTTGGGGTTCCTCTATGAAGGATCCGATAGCACGGATCTCGGCCACCTGGTATCCCTGATCTTACTTATGGCCGATACGATGTTTGAAACATCGATGTTGAAGTTGTACTCAGATAGCCGGGGTGCCTCTACCGGCACTGCGTGCCTGTTGAACCCTGCTTTGTTCACGAGTCCCCGAGGATTCTATCTCGGTCAATCCTTTGGTCACTTCGAGGTACATTATGTCTCAGGATATTTCTCTGATTTTTTACGTACGGTTGATACCTTTCTTTGTTTGGCCTTGGCTCTCTTTCTAGAGGCCTCGATTCGTTTTCTAAGACTCTGATAGGATACACCGAGACCGAGGGGTCTTCCGATTGATCGTCCTCGACCCCGATCTTCGACTAGTACCTGTTGTGCACGTCCGCCCAAACTATGGCGGGGTACTCAATTAAATTCTGCTTCAGCTGTTTTGAAGCTATCGAGCTTCGCTCATACAAGCCCTCAGTGAAGGCTTGTACCGCCCAATCGTCGGAGACTGGTGGTAATTCCATTCGTTCCAATTGAAAGTGGGACACGAACTCACTTAATATCTCATTCTCCCTTTGCTTGATTTTGAAAACATCTGATTTCCTTGTAGCGACCTTGATGGCAACAACATGTGCTTTCACAAAGGAGTCCGTCATCACGACAAATGAATCTATCGAGTTCGGGGGCAGGTTATGATACCACATTATGGCCCCTTTGGATAGCATTTCTACGAATTTTTTCAATAGAACGGATTCAATCTCTTTGTCTCTTAGGTCGTTCCCTTTCACAGCACAAGTGTAGGCAGTAATGTGCTCATTGGGGTCCGAGATTCCGCTGTACTTCGGGAGATTTGGAATTCTGAATTTCTTCGGGATAGGCATCAGGGCTGCACTTAATGAGAATGGTTTTTGCACAAACTTTTTTGAATCTACACCCTTGAGAATCGGGGGTGCGCCTGGGATCTGATTGACCCTCGAGTTGTAGGTCTCCACTTTTTTGTCGTTAGCTTCTATCTTCTTTTCGCCCGATTCAATCCTCTTTGCGAGGTCTTCGAGCATCTTCATAATGGCGGGGTCGGCTGCAGAACCATTATTGCTTGATCTTTCCAATGCCTGTTCGACTCGAGGAGCCATTTTTGGTGGTGCTGTGCTTGGGGTTCTCTGATGGCTTTGTAGCTGAGCAATAGCCACCTGTTGTGCCTATAACATTTCAAAAATGACATGAATCCCATTGAGCAGGGGCTCCCTGTGCTTCACGCTGCTCTCCTTCATGAATGCTTCAGTCTGTATGAGAGCTCACATCGACATGTTGAGCATTTCATGAGCCTTCATCAACAGGAATTTGCACTGGTGCCCCTTCAGGGTTTTGCGGTGGCACACCGGCACCTGAAGCAGCTGCGCCATTCTCTCTGTGGTCCTCAGGACCGTTGTTTTCATGTGCGTTTTCTGAGTTAGATATTTTTTGACCTGAAATTGAAGATCTCTGGACAAGAAAACTGTGAAGAATAACTTGTGATTTTAGAAAACCAGCACTAAAACAACCACTATTATTTTTAGCCCCACGGTGGGCGCCAAACTGTTTACCTTGAAAATGGTAATTACAATTATATTTGATTATGGTGGTTCTAAAAATACGTGATCTATTTTAATACCGGTTGTTTAGGCAGTAGATGCTGAGTGTGAAGTGAGAGAAATGAAATAAGAGCAAAAGGAAACGAGATTACGCAAACCGAGCAACTGAGAGACCGGTCTCAAGGGTGGTTGGAAGGGCCTCGAGGTTGAGCTTCGGAGGCTTGACAAGGGGTTATCGATAATGGTATAACAGTGTTGAAGGACTTAAGAATGGCCTATTTATGATCAATAACAAGTAATAAATGAAGAATAATTCAAGAACACAATAAATGAGAAACAATAAATTAATGAAGCAATTGTAGAGAATGTTTTGGTTAGAGAGCAGATGATGTTCTTGTATTCAATATCATGTATGTTACAAAGTGACAAGGGTCCCCTTTATATATGAGGGGGAATCCCGACATAGTATATGTGTAATTAATGCAAAGAGATATGGCTGGTACAACCATTTAATGCCACGGTACAAACTTGTACTATTTTGTGTATTTTGTCAGCTTTAACCATGTGCCCATTGGGAATTTCCCGCCTTTCCATGTTGACCTTCAATTTGTACCGCCTCGAGATCGAGGACCTTCGATATGCCCCCTCGATGCCAAAACTTGAACCTTCGAGCTTTCTGAGCGTCGAAATGACCGTAAAATCGGGCTCTCCGAATTTAGCCATATACATGTATATGTATGTATATGGGATATGGGAAAAGTTATGGCGTTATATACACACCACCACCTGATCAACTGATATACGTTGATGAATTTGCCCACAGTGGACGAGATGATATGATGGGATTCCCTCAGAGGCCTGATGATGTTATGAAACATGTACCTATGCATGACATGACATTCATACGCATATGCATGACATTATAAGTATTTTCAGGATTTACAGAGTTATCCAGACTTACAGGTTGAATATTTTACTCCATGTTCTTCCATGTCTTTTATATACTTATTTATGTGCCTTACATACTCAGTACATTATTCGTACTGACGTCCTTTTTGCCTGGGGACGCTGCATTTCATGCCAGCAGGTCCTGATAGACAGGTTGAGAGTCCTCCAAGTAGGCTAGCAGCTCATCGGAAGGTGTTGGTACGCTCCATTTGCTTCGGAGTTGCTTATGTGGTCATTATGATTAGGACATGTACTAATTAGTATGGCGGGGCCCTGTCCCGACCTTTATAACATTTATGTACTCTTAGAGGCTTGTAGACATATGTCGTGTACGTGAAAGATTGTACGGTCTTATCGGCCTATGTTTTGAGTTTATAAATGATCATGTTGGCCTATTAGGACCATATGTCACATGTATATAATGATGTAATAAGAAAGATATGTTACATTGGTACTTGGTTGAGTAAGGTATCGAGTGCCGTCGCGGCCCATCGACTTGGGTCGTGACAATACAGTTCGACAACGAGGGAGATAACACAATGTCACGACCCAAAAATTAATTATGGTCATGATGGCACTTATCATGTTACAAGGCAAGCCTATTTCCCAAAATATTACTACTAATTGATTATAAGAATTTAATAAATATTTCCAATAATTTAATTCCTGATAACTAAACCAACTCTAAATATAAATAATATAAAATATAGAAACGAGTCCCAAACATAGGGGTGTCACCAAGTCATGAGCGTCTAGAGCTATGAACTAAGATATATAAACTCTCTAACTGTCCAAAAGAAGAAATGACAAAAGGAGACACAAGGTTCTGCGGACGCTAGCAGCTACCTTGCAATCTCCACAGATAGCTGGCCTGAACTCAACGATCGTCGCGCTCTAACTCACCTGGATCTGCACATAAAGTGCATGGTGTAGTATGAGTACAACCGACTCAGTAGTAAGAGAAATAAATAAGGAACTGAGCAGTAGTGACGAGCTCAGTAAAACAATTCAATTATTTCATTATCATAATTTAAAATAAACAGGTAAATTCCATAAACAAAATCAATAAATGCTACAAATAAATTAACAGGTAAAATGCAATAACATCAAAATTAAATGCAACCTCACAACAATGTCACTCCATCACTTAGCACTCACACTCAACACTCAATACTCAACACTCAACACTCAATACACTCAGCACTTAAAACACTCAACACTCTGCGATCACTGGGGGTGTGTACAGACTCCGGAGGGGCTCCCAAAGCCCAAGCGCTAATCACGGACAGCTCACGTGCCATAATATCAATACCTGGATCTACATAGTCAGCTCACGTGCTACGCAGACAACTCACGCGCTATGGTATCAATACCTGGCCCCGCACAGTCAGCTCACGTGCTACGCGGACAGCTTACGCGCTATGGTATTAATATCCTCACAACCAGGCCCTCAGCCTCACTCAGTCATGTACCTCTCCAGCCTCACAATGCACCACAAATAAGGGGACACAACCCACATCAAGTATCACAACATAGCAGCAAAATAATAGAGACTGAGGTAAACATGTACAATAATTTCTATGACTGAGTACAAATAACGTGAGCATGAATAAAACATATACATGATCTCTAACATGAAGGCTAAAAAGTTCAACAACAAGTAAACACATAACTACAGATAATATCTATTAAGCCTCAAAGCCTCACAGGATGGACCAAGTCTCAATCCCTCCCGGTGCAAACCCACACGCCCGTCACCTAGTTGTAACGACCCGATCGGTCGTTACATAGAATCTGCATTTATATTTACTGTTATTGCCTCGTCCTAGCTTGGTTAAAATGTTCTTAATGTGTTAGAGTTGGTAGGATCGGAATCAGAATAATTATAATGAGAATTTAGGCACTTAGTCTTTAAAAAAAAAGCCTTAGAGTTGGAAAAGCCAACTGAGAGTTGACTTATTGGTAAACAACCCCAGAATGCGGATTTTATGGGTCGGATGGCTTCGTTAGGTGATTTGGGACTTAGGAGTGTGTTCATAATATTTTTGTGATGTCCGGTGTAGGATTAGGCTTGAATTGGTAAAATTTAGTTTTTGGTGATTTCCGGTCGGCAAAGGAAAATAGGCTATCTGGGTCGGAATGGAATTCTGGAAATTGGAACATATTCGTGATGTCATTTTGGATATGTCTGCAAAATTTTAGGTCAATCGGAGTTGTTTTGGATAGTTCCGGCATCGTTGGTGGATTTTAGAAATCTCAAAGTTCTTAGGCTTGAATCCGATGTGATTTTGGTGTTTTGATGTTATTTTTAGTGTTTTGAGAGTACAAATAAGTTTGAATGATCATTTATGATGTTTTGGTAAATTTAGTTGGGGTCCCGAGGGGCTTGGGATTGATTTCGGGTGGTTAACGGGCATTTTTGGGCCATGGAGAATCTGCTGTTTTGCTGGTGTAAGTGCAGCAACACATTGTTCAATGCGATCGCGAGGAATGGTCCGCGATCGCCTAGAGTAACCTGGAGCCCGGTAATTGTTTTGAATCTCAATCGCATGAGAAGGTGTGCGATCGCAAAGGTATGTAGTGTTGGTCAGTGCGATCGCGTGTGCATTGGTGCGATCGCATAGGGTTAGTCAAGCGCGTGGGGAGTGGGGTCAACTGTTCTTCGCGATCGCGTGTGTTGGGTCGCGATCGCATGGTTTGAGGTTCTATTGAATCGCGATCGCATGGTTTGTGCTGCGATCGCGTAGGGTCTTTGGAGGGCCTGGGGGATTTGTTCTTTGCGATCACGTGATTAGTTCCGCGATCGCAGTGAAGGAAGGACTGGGCAGTATAAATTAAAACCCTCAGCGACATTAGACCTTTTAACACCATTTTTGAACTGGAAAAGAGCTTGGAGGCGATTTTGAAGAGGGAAAATCAGTGTTCTTCGTTGAGGTAAGTATTTTGGACCCTAAAACTCGATTATAGGTGATTAAGGAACATAATATCAGTGTTAAATTCATGAAAATCAGTAGAAAAAGGTGGAGTTAGGGCTTTAGATTATGAGACCTTTAGGGGTCAAACGAACTCCGATTTTAGCGTTCTTTATATGTACGGACTCGTGAGATGATGAAGAACATTTTGGTATAAAATTTTTCGAGTTCCGACACACGGGCCCGGGGGTCGGGTTTTGGCTAATTTCGGGCTTTGAGCTAAATTTGGTACTTTTCAATTGGAATTCATTCCTTAAGCATAATTTTATGATAAAAATCTGAACTTGGTAGATTTGGAGCACTCAGAGGCCGAGTTTAGAGGCAAAGGCACTGGGGAATAGTATTTTAGCTGGTTTTTAGGTAAGTACCGTTTCCAAACTTGGTTCTGAGGGTTCGAAACCCCGAGCTAAATGATTTATTGTTGAGGTGAAGCACATGCCAAGTGACGGGCATGCAGGTGTGCACCGAGGATTTGTGTCCTGGCTTATCCCATGGCACCGCATAGTGATTATTACCTGATGATATATGTGCTTCTGTTAATTAGGTAATTGTGAACCTGTTAGAAATCATGTTAAGTGTAAATGCTAGGCTTCACGCCGAAAATGCTGAGACCCGAGTGGTCGTATATTACTGTCTCATTATGTGATTATTTAATTTCATATACTCAGTACTTTTATAGCATATCACTTCATATCTCAGTCTCACTATTGTTAATTATATGCATACTTATCATTGTTTCGGGCTGATGGAGGCATCTATGATCTATGTGAGTGATACTGAGAAGTAATGATTGAGTGAGGCCGAGAGCATGTTATTGAGACAGTTATGATATCGGACTGCACACCGCAGAAATATTAAATCATGCCTTCGTTGGCTTGATATGGCGCTTGGGCCACTAGGGCCCCTCCGAAGTCTTTACACCCCAGGGAGCGCATTGATGTTGAGGGTTGGATTTTTCCTGGGCATGGATTTTGTCCGAAGTGGATGTTATGTAAGGGATGGATCGTCCCTGGACATGGATCTTGTCCGAGTGTTGTAATCCGGAGATGGACTTTCTCTGTGGGGGCTGGATTGGCCTTTTTCCTCAATACGGAGTGACTACGGTCACAAATGATTATGTGCATTCCGAGATGGACTTTTCCCTGGGCCTGAGACCATATACGGTACTGAGTGGACTGCTGTGTGAGGGTTGTGAGCACTATGTGCATATCCACAC
>ML430044.1:0-10125 GCA_005239525.1 Nicotiana knightiana
AAACTCATACTTGTAGATATTCATAGAATGTTCGTGAGTTGTGACACCAGTTTCTGGGTGGTACTAGTTTCGATTTTATTAATATTACAATGATAATCGGTTAATTATGTATTTTCGCTGTAATTTCGTTGAGTTAGCTTGTTGAGTTTTGTTTATAAAAGAAAAAGTAACGGAGAAAGGTAAATAGAACTCTAACGTTGGCTTGCCTAGCGAGTGCGATGTTAGGCGCCATCAAGGTCCGAACGGTGGGATTTCCGGGTCGTGACACTTAATGGGATCAATACTCTTGTAAATCCTACCGGGATTAATATTCCCCTCGGATCAATCGATCCTATTTTACGCCTGAATGAAAAAGGAGACGTCCTCTTCATAGCGTTTAAAATATATAAAAAGGCTCTCTTTTATTTAAAAGTTAGACACCCAAAGGTGAAATTTTAAGGCATCGCACATATAACGATGCATCCAAATATATATTTTAAGTCTATAAGACTAAGTATGAGCACTCAAATAAATTTCTAAAGTACCAAGAAAAAATAGTACTCGGATATATTTCCTAAAGTACCAAATGATGTCTAGACAAACGTGATTGCGGTACTTAAATTTGCAGTAGTTATATCTTTCTCAAATCAGAGAACTCTCTCCATCATCCTCCATGATAATGGAAATATCATTTAGCTTGGAGACGAAACTGAGTAGGTTGAGGATTCGTTCAGGATTACTCTGACTATCCTCAGAAACTCTTTCCTCCTATTGTAAAATATTTTCTTTGGAAGACATGCAAGGACGCTCTCAAAATCAGTACCCATAGTACTCTTCTTCTAAGGTCATCCACTCAAATGGCTAATGGTCGAATGTCCCGATCGTAAAATTAATCAGATGCATTAATTCCTCGACTTTATCAAAATTAGATGTACAAATTTTCTAGTTATAACATGCCATGTCACTAAGGATGTGAGGTTATAAAAATTTCGGGTAAAACTAAAAACCCAAGAGTCAAAATTCAAAGAATAAAAGTTCCGGATGGACACTAAAAATCCGAGATCAAGCTTTCTGTGGTAGTAGTACTTTTTCATCACCAACCGATTATTGACAAAAGGAACATAAGCGGTGGAGCTGTCATCTGAATCTCTAAGTTCTGCATTCTTTTTTCCTTTGCCCGATTTTTGACCCTATTGGGTTTTCCGGCAAGTTTTTTGATGAGGCAGAGGCAAGGGTGGAAAAGATAAAATCTTCCACTTCCCGGTCATATCACAGTGAGTAACCGAAAAGTGGGGGGACTATCTATATTAGTGAAAAATAGACTCGCCACGTGGGTCTATCAAATGGTGACACGTGTCAACAATGTTTGGAGAAAACTGAAGAATGACATGTAGAGATGATATGTGAAACACCCCTCGGAACGAACATACTCGTACCGTGCCTGTTAGCCTCGGAACTGATCATTATAAAATAACCCAGATCAGGTGCGGGAGAATATCTCATAATTATAAATGAGGAAGGAATCAATTAATCCCGGATTATATGGGATTTACCATCATTACGCCATCGTTACAAATCAATTATGTAATGTACAATAAATGCAATAAATAATTGTAACAGTCAGAACAAGGCAATCAATTACAAGATTGACACAACATGCACGAGATTGACTCAACAGGTACGAGATTGACTCAACAAGCACGGAATTGACTCAATAGACACGTGATTGACTCATCATTTACATAATTAACTCATCAGTTACGGAGTTAACTCATCAGTTACGGAATTCCAGCATTTACACAACTGTTACAAGTTTTCCAAAAGTAACAGATGGATTTAGTAAATGCCCATAATGGACCCATAGTTCAAGGAGAATAGTTACTTAGATTTAGCCCTATAAATAGACATACTTTTATCACCATTAGGGGAATCTAATTTTCTTCTCTACAATTCTATACATTGTAATTCATAGCATCTTGCTCCCAAGTTAGTCATAGTTCGGCCCTTCAAGCTCTGTTCGGCTCAACATCCTATCAAGGATTATTCAATAAGAATTATTTCTTCCCTGCTTTATTTTTATTATATTATCTGTCATTGACTTTGTTTTCCACTTCTCTATCACGTTGTATTAATGAAAATTTATATCTTTCGGATTGACTCGGTTATTTGTGGCCCGTCATATAAAATTATTGCTTTGGCCTTGAAAATTGGGTTAAACAAACGTGTATGTGAATTCTTTTTTTCTGTTTCGTATGCAAAAATTGGCACAATTATCTCATAACAATTAAACCTAAACAAAAAGAAAAAGGACAAAAAGGCGTCCCACATGATCAAGGAAAAGATTAGTGAACTTGATCAAATCACCGTTAATTTCATTTTTCTATAATTAATTATAACAACATTCTAAAAAGTTAGCGTATGATTTAGAATTAGGTCACTATTGACAGGGAAAACCAATAAATGTCACTTCCTTCGGTTCATTTTAATTGATGTTTTAATATTTTTATACATATTAAAGAATCCATCTTTTAATATTAATTAACAATAAAATTAATCTTAATTTATTTATCGAAAATACAATAAAAACTTCTATGCTCTTTACTCCAAAAAAGAAATTAATTCCTTCTTGATATCTGAAAAAAATCCAAATATTATGAATCACAATAAAAAAGTAAAAAATCAATTAAAGTGTAACGGAGTATACACCTGCAAATGTGGAAAGGATAACTTGGGGGTTTCAATAAATAAATTATGATAACTACTCGTTAATCAATAGGCTCATTAAAATTATCCGTTGCAGTTGCGTGGAATATATGGTGAAGGTTACGAAGAATTTCGTACTCTTCATACAATTAATATCTAGATTCTGTCTTACACATAAAGTGTTTTTCCATTTTACAGGAAGCGGTTGAAGTCTTCGTCTGCATCTAACGTCGATGCGTTTTTAGCATCAATCATTTTCCCATTAATATCCAGACGACTAGTCCTATAGAATAGTTGTATTTGATGAAGACTTTATTATTATTTTACATAATTGTAGTAATCAGTCTTTATCCATATCCATATGACATAATATTTCCTCTGATAAGGGAAAGGAAAGGGTAACCCCAACCAAAAAAAGGTTTTCTAAAAATAAAATAATGGACACTATGGATTCATATTGCATATACCTAATTGGAAGCCTAAAAGGATTATAACTGTAGTTTCTTTAAAAGATTAGGAAAACTAATTACTCTTATCCATTTACTATTTCAAGGTTACAAGAATATAACACAACATCAATACTCTTAAGGAATTTAATTCTTTTCTGTAGGTTGTTAACCTATATTTCATTATTTGTAGATAGCTTAAAAAGAAAAGAAAAATGTATTTGTACCAAACAAATAAATGACTGATATGTGTTTGATGTGATAAATAATCTTATTATGTAAATACATTTTATACTCTCCAAAAGTTTAGCTAATTCTTGGTTAATTATAGAGGACAGCATGTTGGAAGCAATCTAAAATTATTTTGAAAGCTTAATGATTTATCATGTACCCCTTTTTTACCATGTATCCTAAACAAATAAAGCCATGTACTAAACTTTATTAGTAATAATAAATAGAGTAGTTTATTTTGGACAATAAGAAAATAAAAATTAAAAATAAAGGGGTAGAATATTTTCAGTAGCGTATGATATTTTCCAGAAGTATCACTCTCATTATTATTTTTTCAGGGCTCTCTCGTTATAACTTATCTAAAAAAAACTCAATGTCCACGCTGTTTCTTTTCTGGCCTAGTTGGGATCTTCGTCTTCGCATATATAAAGAGGGGCAAGGCCCCAAATTGAGTTTGTAATTCCTATCATTCTGCAGTTGTTGGTTTTGCATCATAACTCGTAAGTCTCTTCCCCTCTTTCCATGAAACATCATACAAGGAAATACATTTTTAATATTTTATGCGTAGTAGATGATGTAGTTTCGCTGGTCCATTTACCTTTTCCTTTTCCAGTTTGTGACTCTCTTTACTTTCTTGAATTGTAATCTGTAAGTGTCTCTCTTCTTTCTCCCCTTTTTAATGAACATCCGCTTTCTAGTAGAATTGATCGTTCGGTTTGATGAGGTTTAGTAAGTCGGAAAGTTATTTTTCTTGTGGATTGACAGGAAACTGCAACGTCACCATCAATTGGTGGGACATGGCTTTCGTTATTGCTGGCATATCAATGATAAAATTAAAATTTGGGTGTTTTTGAAATCATGATTCTTGAATTTTGTTTTGGGTTTATCAAGACTTTATCACGTTTTCTTGTTCTTACTTCTCAAAAACAAAACATTCCTCCCTAAGTCCCTGTCTTCCACATTCTATACCTACCCGGAAAAAAACAAGGTTGCTCCCAATTGATCTGTTGTCTTATTAAAGGCAAAACCAGGGAAAGACTGAATTATTGCTCATTTTGACAAATTTCCGGAAGCATTATATGGACTTTTCTACTAGAATCTGAAAAATCCCTAAATTGCTGGTTAATGTAACAAAGACACAAGTATCATTTGCTCCAATATATTTTGATATTATTTTGGGCAAGTTTAGCGGGTTAATGTGTGATCATGTTCTGGATTAAATACTCTTGATATCTGTTGTTTATGCTGTCTTTGCAGAATATGGGCAATTTATTCTGTTGTGTTCAAGTTGATCAATCCACAGTTGCAATTAAGGAGCAATTTGGAAAGTATCAGGATGTGCTTCAGCCAGGTTGCCACTGTGTGCCTTGGTTCCTTGGAAGCCAGTTGGCTGGTCATCTCTCCCTCAGAGTGCAGCAACTAGATGTGCGCTGTGAAACCAAGACAAAGGTCTAAATTTTTTACTGTCTCTGATTTGCTTTGGCTTGAATTAACTAAGTTAGCATCGTGTACTAATATGAAAGTTACTACGATTTACTTGTTGCATGGAAACAGTAGATGTAAGTTTGAAATTTATGAGTTATAGCTGATGCATTCAGTGCAACAATATTCAGGACAATGTATTTGTCAATGTTGTCGCATCAATTCAGTATCGTGCCCTGGCGGACAAAGCAAATGATGCTTTCTACAAACTAAGTAACACTAAGGGTCAAATTCAGGCATATGTTTTTGATGGTCAGTAACTAAACTTTCACTAGATCTGATGATTTATTTCCTGAATTCAATTTTGTTCGTCTATGACCATCTAATTTGATATTGATACGATTTAATGAGATGCGAGAGATTTTGACTTCTCTGTGCTTTATCTCATCAGTCATTAGAGCAAGTGTTCCAAAACTCAATCTGGATAATGTGTTTGAGCAAAAAAATGAAATTGCTAAGGCTGTTGAGGAGGAACTTGAGAAAGTAAGTGAATTCTTGATGATTTTTCATTGATATTGATCTGGATCATTACTTGGATCATATAAGTGCTTTCTTGCTCTCTTACAGGCTATGTCAGCTTATGGATATGAAATTGTTCAGACACTTATAGTTGATATAGTACCAGATGAACATGTGAAGAGGGCTATGAATGAAATCAACGCTGGTATAAATAAATTCTTTACTCTGATTAAGCCTACCTTACACGCTTACTGTTTCTCAGTCTCTCTAATAGAGGAATATATATTCCAGTTTAGGGATTTTCCATGTACCATTATATAGCGATATTGTTGTGGATAAAAATATTTAAATATGGATCAAAACATTGCGATTTTACGAATTGTAGTTACATCTGTCTTCCAAGCTTTTGTTCTGGTTAATATTTTGGTGTGTAGACAGAGATCGCAATCGAGGATTTTAGTTTTTCCAAATTCAAAATTTTGATACTCATGTTCAGTCTTCCTTATTATTTTCATGTCCTAACTATCTTCATCTCTACAGCTGCTCGGTTGAGGGTGGCTGCTAATGAGAAGGCAGAAGCTGAGAAGATTTTGCAAATTAAGAGGGCTGAAGGGGAGGCCGAGTCCAAGTATCTCGCAGGCTTAGGTATTGCTCGACAACGTCAAGCAATTGTGGATGGCCTGAGAGACAGTGTGTTAGGATTTTCAGTCAATGTGCCAGGAACTAGTGCAAAGGATGTTATGGACATGGTCCTCGTAACCCAGTACTTTGACACAATGAAAGAAATTGGCGCTTCCAGCAAATCATCTGCTGTCTTCATCCCCCACGGGCCTGGTGCTGTAAGAGATGTGGCACAGCAGATCCGTGATGGACTTCTTCAGGCATCTGTTTAGCTTAAATACGTATTGCTCATGAATGTTAATGGATTTCACATCAAGCAAGCTTTTGTCATGTTTAGTCTTTTCTTTCTTAAATATGGAAATATGTGGTGAAATTGACTTTGTTAGAGATTTGTGAATTCCAATACTATATCTATGTTTATAATCGGATTGTGAGGTTTTGACTATTTACAGAAGAAATGTTTAAATAAGTTTCAAGTTGTTCTACAGCATCACATACTTTTGCAGCTACCATGATCTCATACGCTTTGGCCGAAGTAACTCATTTTCTATGTGCGCTGCTGGGACAATTTTGGTTTCCCAAATTCTGTCTTTCATACCTTGACATTGGTATACTTTGAATAATGTGAGAGGAGATAAATTTCCTCTCAAAATAGTAGGAACGGCTCGAAAAGTTAAGCTTATCTCTAATGCATGTTGTTACTTCTACAATGAAGTAATTCTTTTGAAAAGTAGAGAAAAGTTGCTAACATGTGGCTTTCAAATTCAAGTTATGTAGTGTCTTTCTTCTTCCGTCAAAACATCTGGCAGTTTGTTTCTATCATATAAAGATTTCTGATGTTCCTCTAAGGTTTTCTTCCTCTTTAACTATGTAAAGTTAGTCTTGTAGTCTTCGGCATTGCCCAATGAAGCCCAAAATAATTACATGCGCACACACCAAATCTCAGAGGCTGTAGAACAATGAAAAAAAGAGATAAGTCGGGGTTTCTGTCAGGTTTGACACCTGTTCCATCTAAAGCGATCCCTCCAAAACAAGCAACTTTTAGGAGGGATTCTAGTTCTCGAGGAGAGAAACCTTGGCATGTAGTATTACCATTAGCAACTAGTTTCCAGTACACTTTTTATAGCGTCAACCATTTTCATGCTTAAGAGTTTATTGTCTTCAGACATGCATAGTTTATAACAAGTACAGAGTGATTCTAGAATGTGGGACTTTGTTTGCATTAATAGGTCATATATAGGAAATCCTCGAAGATAATATGCCCCTGAGAAAGACTGTTGTCGTCTTTGTTGTGAGTCTTGTGACTCAGACCTTAAGGGAGAGTGAAACCCCCAGTGTAGCAGTGTTCATGGCATCCAGGACATTCATCTCTGCTCCAATTGTCAGACAGAGCCTTGAGAGATCGTGTTGAAAAAGAGTAGCCAAACTGCCATCACTTGCAACTCGAGCTTTAACCAGCATAAAAGGAAACGGCGAATGCTGGGCTCCCAGGGTAAGAGTCGTTTGTTTGCTGGAGAATTGATGCATTAGCTCCGCTCCGAGTCCTGTGTGTGTTAAGGGTTGAATTTGACGGTAAGCAAGAGCTCTCAAAGTGTCAGCTTTATCGTTCCTGCATTTTAACTGCATCAGAACGTTGAGCATTCTTGCAACAGAAATGCTAGTACTAAATCTATATCGAAAAAATTCACCCTACATTATTTAACAAAATGGGAATTCAAACTTTAAAAAGAAGAAGGGAAATGAATTCCTGTTGGAGAAGATTTACAAGGTGAGTGAAGCATTGAGAATGTCAGTATTGACGCTCAAACCAGCATCGCATTTGGCCAGTGTATCAGTTGCTGCATCAATTGAGATATCTGTTCCAGTGTTGAAAAAACCATTTCCAATGACAGCAGAAAAACTTATCAGGGGGCTTTTTGTCAAACTGATTCCTGCTGTATACCCAAAATAATCACGCAAGTACTGCATTTCCACCTGTTAATACATATATAGGCATAAGAAAGATAAAATATACTCTTCATAAAGAATTGTAATGTCAAAGAAAGGAAAGAAATTCTCACCATATTAGACCTCTGATATGGTAAATAGAACTTGAGAAGTGTTCTTATTTCCTGTCCAGGTACACTGGCTCTAACTACAGTAACCGAGAATGCATAGATCGGAAAATGATCATACAGTAAATTTGAGAAAGCAGAATACAAGGAAATTGAAGAAATAACACTAGATACCTCCACCGCTGAGGTTTAAGCTCCAATCTAACCAATTGAAGTGATAGCAAATAGGCGGCTGCATGTTATAATCTCCATACAGAAGATCTGATATAAACAAGTAACATTATCAAATCCTCAATAAAATATACAAAGGTACAGATTCCATTAATTTACCTCACCAACACATGCCTTTATACACAGAGAGGAAAATACAACTATATTCTAATTAAACGATTTCCAGCAGTCAAGCGTAACAAAATCAGAAGTGGGAGAAATAAATGATAGCAAGTACCTGTTGCATCTTTGCCAATATCAGAATAGATCCCTGGCTGCTTGCTCATTCTTTTCCCCTGGCCAAAAAATTGAGATCCTGAACTGTTAGTTGATCCTTCCTTTTTAAAATTATATTTGAATTTGATATCTGCAAGCAAGGTAATAACAAGACAAAAACGAAGCTTCCTTTTGAATCGAGATTTCATGTAGAGGAAGCTTCCCAAGGAATGGTGCTAACAGAGAAAGCTTCCCAAAAAATGTAGAGATATCTGCAGGCTAGGTAATAACAGAGAAAATTTTTGAAAACAAATTTCACATACATGACTTTTCATGGTGACGAGGAGGAACAAATATTGAGCTTTTCGTTACAAAAAATGCAAAAATTCTTCAAACAATGCGCAATTTAACTTTCATATATAATAACCTCTAGAAACATTTTAAGACTTTTGCTTAATCTCTTTGCTTTGGCACTTCTCTGAATTCACATTATTAGATTTCCTGCATATTAGTGCAGATCGATGAACGTTTAATTTATGGCAGTAAAGACTGAACAGTAAGCACCTAGAATAACTTCCCCCTCAGAAGAACTGACGGAATCACATACAGTAGAACGTCCAGGATCATAATATGTAAATTGAATAATAATTAGATATAAATCGATTCATACCACTTCAAGCTAGAAGACGATGTGTTTATAGTACCTTAGCTTTATGTTTTGATGATCTAACAAATTTACTGTCAAGGAACCAGATAGATACACACTTGGTACACAACTCAAACATTGGACTCAAGCTACTGAGAGTTGCTATGACTTCGGAAGATAAAGAATCAACTCGGGGACCTGATCCCCTTGGGTTCCCCTGTCAACACAGTACGGAGTCAACTCTCCACGGCTGGAAAGTCACTGCATGCATTGTACACGCAAACAATACTCGCTTCTATTGGGAAGGACCTTGTATCAACCAAGTGATTACATCATTTCATCCAAGTTGTATTAACTATCAACATCACAACAAAACATAAGTTGAACACTTGAGAATTCATTCAAGCACTCCAAACATCTGATAATCAAGCTTTCAATTCTCAAGTGCATCAACAACAAAGTACAACACTACTACGGACCAGTTCCCGCAACAAGTCTTTGTATGTCCTTAGTTGAGTTGTTACTTTGTAATTGTTCTTCATTGTAATTCCTACTTAGCTTAGTTAGAAGCATTAATTAGGAACTCTTGTAAATCATAAACCTCAGTGTTTGTGTCGTAACTAGAGTTAGTCATGAGTTGAAGTCATTGTAATAGGTATATTGCAAAATGACTTGTAATAGGTGTATTATAAGTTAGTGAGAGATTAAGAGTTTAATTCCTATGTTGCATTGGTTGTAATCTAAAAGTTGTTCATAGTGACGTTGAAATCCTACCAGTGTAAGTCGTGGTTTTTGATCCCCTTGAACAAGAATTTTTCCATTAAATCCTTACTGTTGTGAAAACTATTATACGGCATGGTCTCTATATCAGATACTTACTGTTACATTAGCTTATTCTGTGAAAACTATTCTAAGACCTTATACGGTTTGATGGACTCATATATTCTATTAGAAGAGACCCACAAAAATCAAGTCTTGAGTAGGTCAGTACGGTTTCTAAGAGTTGCTGTTTTTGTTGCAGATCCGATATATATATATATATATATATATATATATATATATATATATATATATATAT
>ML430044.1:11001-36951 GCA_005239525.1 Nicotiana knightiana
GATATATATATATATATATATATATATATATATATATATATATATATATATAGAAATTTGTTTCTTGCTTTCCAAGACAAGTTAACTATGGAGTAATATTTTTTCCAACTTACTAAAGTCCTTGTTTGATTCAACATGAATTATTCTTTCTATAATAAATTAGTAGTTTTTCCATTAAAAAATCGTAATAACACTTCTTATTAAATTTCGAATTCAATAACATTAAACACATATTTGACTCGCCATGCTAATATTATGTAGACCAATAATCAATTACTTTAAATTACTGAATATTTATTTAATTGATTTATTAAAAAAAACTAGACTAACTTATTTCATGTACCAGATACAAAATCCACCTGCAGAGTTTACATAATTAAAATTTATAAGCTTTTTAAGGGGTATCATCAATCTTTAAATCGAAATATATATTCGAACATTACATCATCCAATTTATTAGGTATGTTGATCCATAATGAACCTCACCATTAATAAATCAAAATAATTATAAATATACATTGTTCATAATAATCATATCTAGATTAAGATTATAAGTATAAACTTATCTCTATTTAGTCTTGTCTAATACATTTATATTATACTAACACAAGAATTGTTTCCAAAATGAAGATAAATTATACTTAATCTTAATACTATAATCACACGTTAGATTTTGAACTTAAAACTTATTCCTTAAAAAACTGATGATTTAATCTTTTCGTGTATAATCTAAATTCTATGCACCAAATTATCTAGTAATATATAAGTAAAGTGATACACAAACAAACAAATGATCCGTTTAATGCAAATCTTTATTAAAGTGAATAACAATTGTTCCATGAATATATAGAGACATCTAAAGTTGTCACGATTTTTTAGACACTTCAAATAGACCTTATTCCGATTGAACATATGTAATAGACTAAACACATGGTTGATAGCGTGAGTTACACATGTAGGATGCCTGTGCATTGTCCTCTACTGGTGTCCTACGAGTATTTTTGACGCATAAATATATGTTCATACAAATGTTTATCTCTTAATTATTCTATTTTCACTTAGGAAAACCTACTTATTTTTATCTTTCTTTTGTTTGGCGTACTACAACCCAAAACATCAAGCCAAAGAACATTTTACATGGTGCAACTCAGGCTATCAATCAAATTAGGCGAGATGTGTTTGATTGATACACTTTGGACGTATTACAGGTGTTTAATTAGAACAAGTCCTACTCTAAATAACGATTTTAAGTATTTCCACATGTTTTGGTTAATAAACTCTGTTCCCTTTTTGCAAACTGATACTTTGTCGGATGACAAAAACTTAATCATCAATCGCAATGAGGACTTGGCGGGTTTATACTTGGAACAATTCAAAAATAGAGCTGCAAGGAGAACTTTATTAAATTCAGCTTTTGATAGTGTCAACTCTGTTGGTTCTTAAACTATTAATACTTAAAATAGGATAAATGAGAAATGGAGAGAAAAATGAAATATTTGAGTAATATTTCAGTTTCCCTCCTTGATTGTTCCATATGGGAAGAGGAAAAGGTTTTTGATGGGTATTGTAGGCATGTAAAATTTATTGAATTTAACTTCAATAAATTATTTGGACTATATTTTAAATATACTAGTCCAAATAAATATTATGGGCAAATATAATTGAATCAATTATATAAGTCCAACATATGAGTTAATAAATAAGTCTTAATCCATTTGGCTAGCTTATTTAATTGTGCGAAAGCGATAAACCTACTTTATTAGGCCCAATATATCATCTTCCTAGAGGTCCAGTTCGATGCCACATGTCAAATGACGTGGCACGCCACGTTAAATGGAAGAGCCCATAGGACCATGCCACGTGTCAAAATGACAAGGCAT
This sequence comes from Nicotiana knightiana, assembly GCA_005239525.1. Taxonomy (NCBI): domain Eukaryota; kingdom Viridiplantae; phylum Streptophyta; class Magnoliopsida; order Solanales; family Solanaceae; genus Nicotiana; species Nicotiana knightiana. The sequence continues at coordinate 12,882 of ML430044.1, forward strand.
GCCAAGTCACATTAAAAGGCCAATGAAATCGCGCCACGTGTGCAAGTGACATGTTCTGGCCAATCAAATGCAGCCATGTCACACTTCAATTTGATTGGTTGGAAAGAGTTTGTTCTTATCACAACTCCTCCCTTCCAACTCTATAAATAGGGGTCTTCATAACTCACAAAAGGGACCAGAAGTTATAATAGGAAGCAAGAGAGAGCTCGAGGATCAAACACCGCAAATTTCTCTACAAGTTTCAAGCTTCAAGCAATCAAGTTCAAGCTCAAGAACGAAGAATAATTCAAGTATTCAAGATCAAGAACGAAATCAAATCAAATACAAGGCGCTCAAGATCAAGGCTACTTGTTCGTGATACAATTCGTGGCAACAATCAAAGTGTTCGCGACGGATAAATCAAATTCAAATTCAAGATCAAGCTCAAAGGCCCTTGAATTTATACTAGAAAAGTAGAATCAGAGGATTCATAGAGATTGTAACGCTCAAATATTTGAAATCAAATACTACGATTGTTGCAATATTTTTCGGTCTTGATTTTATTTTCTCGACGCAAATTTATTGTGTACAGGTATATAAACAATTGCTTTTCTTCTAGCTCATAAAGAGTTGAGAAGAAGGCAAGCATCGCGCCGTCGTCGTCGCTCGGCTTCGGCTTCGGTCAAATGATCGATTGATTAATTTTTGGACCAAATTTATTTGTTAATATTAAATATTAAATATTAAATCCAATTCAATTATCCAATTTTCAGTTTTCTGTTTTTGTAACAGAAAATTAACTACCCTCTTCAATTTTCCCTCTTTATTGTTGAGTAAATCTTGATGTTATGACATTTATGCTATAGCCGTTTTGCAAAAATAACAATTCTGAAGAGTTGCACTTCTTCAGATTTTAGCCCAACTTTGACTATAAATACAAGTTCATTCTCTCAGATTTTTCATACGAATTTCTGATTTCTCCTCCTTTCTTCTGCATATTTTTAACTTCAAAGAAAACAACAGTAAGTGTGATTTACTACCGAACTTTGTGTTCGCTGAAACACTGGGGTTTGAAGTACCATTACACCAGTGTGTAATTCGTTCTATCCTGGGAGGAAATAATCCATAACCTTGGGTACTAGGAGGGGATTAAATTCCTTAAGAAAACACGGTGAAATCAGTGGGCTCGAATTTGTTTTTATTTCGTTTACATTTCTGTTTGAATATTATTTTATTATCTCCAGAATTATTTTACAAATACAGTTTAATAACAAACTCAACCAGAAGCTGTTAATCTTCATCTATCTATTCAGTAAGTTGTTCAAGCAATCAGATATCGGAGGTATGCAGCACTTTAACAATGAAGCAAAAATGTAAAATAAGCCAATAATGGGCATGTAGTAGAATCTACAGTTGCAGTTTCTGCTTTGATAATGTGATTAGATAGTTAAATTGATTTACAATTCCACCTTCCTAACCAACATAAAAATCAATGTGTCTATTCGTCTAACATCTAAGACAAATACTTTTCTGTATTTTCCTATCATTTGTTCATCGTCTGATCCTCTTTAATTTACCCGTTAAAAGTCACACCATAAACATAGAATATTACAGTAGGTAACTGAGAAACATCACTTGACTTTTTTCTTTTTTTTCATCAAGTGGCTCGATAGTGGATCGAATGGAAGGCGAGCAGCATTTGCATTCGCTGCAATTTGCGCAGCTTCATTAAGCAACTTGAGAATTACCTCCCTTTTGTCTTCTAGATCCTGCATCTTGGCATCAATTTTGTCCACCTTAAGCTTCAGTTTTTCTAAATCCTTCTTATTATCATCGGGATTCTTTTCTTTTTTATCCTTGTTCGTCTTATCTTTTCCATCCTTTTCCTTGGTTTTTTCATCCTTATCTTTCTTCTTCTTATTATCTTTACCTTCCTTCTCATCTTTATCTTCTTTTCCATCTTCATCCGAATGCTTATCTTCTTTCTCCTTCTCATTAATTTCCTTATTTTCAGTTTTGGTTGCACCGTCATGTTTTCCTTTATCTTCTGTCTCTTGCATTTGTTACCTTTCTAGTTTAATTTACCACTCGCGTGCTGAAACAGGATAAAACCAGTGAAACAGACAAGGTCATGGTATATATTTGGTGATGATGATGCTAATTGTGCTAAACATTATGTACATAACGGATTTAAGGCTAATTCAATGTATCAACTAACAGACCTGAAACAATTTCAATATTTGGATATTTGATTGAAGTGTTCAACTATAGCCAGTTTGTGTTGAAAATAAATAGGAAACCAAGATTTGAGAGGCTCCGTCCATGGCCCTATTTCTCTGCAATGGACACAAAAGAATTACTAATATATTGAACGGTATAGGCATTTTCAGGATTGGCTGATGATATAACCACAAATCACGCTACATTTAATCCCAGAGCCCTCTTTGAGTCTAGACATAACAATGTAGGCCATAATTTTATAACCTGGATAATTGATATGTAATTATGTTAGACTCATACCAGTTTCGGAATCAAAATTAAAGTCGATTTTTTGATTGGCTGAAAGATATAAGGCGAACGACTTCTATTGGATAGATACAAAAATCTTTTTGGTTTCAACTTTCGAAGGATATAACTAGACTTTCTAAATTCTTTTTTCAACCGAAAACCGCTAGAGAAAAGTTTTCCAGTTTTATTAGTTTTTTTTTTCCTTCTGAATTTTCTTTTCACGGTTTTATTATTTTAAAGAATTTCTGATTCTTTCACGTGCTGCTTTTAGAACAAACGCCACTTAAAATTAGTAGCCTTGACTACTGTGGATGCCACCTAATTCTACTGATCTAAAGACGATCCAACTATTTGTATTTGATCAATATTCCCTTTTTAATATTTTTATTTCAGTAATTACATACAGTTATGTACGTGTGTGTGCGTGTATCTGACATAAATCAACTAAAAGAAATTGAGTCATAGAAGGCTTGTCAAAGTAGGAACAGAATTGGGTCTAAAGCTTGGAATGCGGTAAGAGAAAGATATCATTGTCTTTCAGTTTTATATTTGTCAAATAGAAATCAATGTCAATACTTTTGACGACAAAATTACAGCCAAAAAATAATCTTGTCATTTCAAAAATCTCCGCCCTTTCAAAAATCTCGCACTCCATTAGTCTAGCTTCCTTTCCTCTCCACTCCCCTCCTTTTCCTTATTCCAACAGTTAGTTTCCCCTTTACTCTTACTTTTCACTTCTACCGATGTTTATCCCATCTTTTCAAGCCTCTCCACAATTTCTGGCGCCAACAAAAAGATTGTTGACCAATTTTTATTTACTCAGCAAAGTGTAGTTTCTTCTGTACTACATCAAACGGTCAGATAAACTTGGAAGTCTCCTAAAGAAATTCAAAGTAGCAGGTGGCATTGGGTCCCTAAACATGGGATGACGCAGGAAGTAGAATCCAAGGGCCACTGCTACCATTTTTGGTGGCACTGCATATAGCACTATTGTTATAATTAGGCACATGATTATGAACAATTTCGTTGCCCTTGGGTCTCTCCAACTTACCAAGGCTTGGACCCTTTCTCCCTGGGTTGCAAAATCACCCAATACTGTTTGTACCCTTGCTGCCAATATTCTCAATCTGTCATATCGCATTCGAATTATTTCGGGTGGTCTAGAACTTGGCAGTGTGTCAAATTCCTCGTCCAATTCATCCGGGTCTACTGTTTCTGATTGGGAGATTCGGGTATCCATACCCGCCGGTATTTTAGGCCTGAACCGATAATACCATACACCAATCAAGAAGACGTATAGAAACCCAGTAGGAACAATCAAATCTGGATACCAAACAAGTACCAAGTATAGAACATGGACAAGTATCGTGGTAACTGGATTTCGCCACCTCCTAATGTCATCCAACCATTTTGCTAACCCAACAGCCCAGGCTAAGACGGCTACTATTCGAAACCAATTAGCCTTGCTCTTCCTCATGCTCCATGTATGAGAATCTGCATCCAACATGTATCGAACCACCTCTGGTCCCAAAGGTGGCTCGGATCGAGCTAACCATGCTGCAACCATTTTGATAGCTGCCCCTCTCAAGGCCTCTTGTTGAGCCACCCCAAGTGGGCGTAGGTAATGCATTTTTGGTAACACTGGCTGCCCATAAACAGCACATGTTTCTGGTAGCAATGATGGGCAAACGAATCGAATTGCTACTTCAATTTCACCCATTTTCTTCAGCCCGGACCGTAACAGAACTAATAATGGATAGGAATTTGTGTACACTTTGTTATTCTCCAATGTAGAGACTCGTATACGTACTTTTCCTATACGATAATCAGGCTTGTCATCACCAGCATCAGCAAACATACGCCAATTATCAAATACTCCAATTGTAAGAACTGTACAAGGATCGTATACTTGCCATGTGTACTGCTCGTTCCAACGCGGGTCAAATGTATCCGTTATGGTCCGAGTCCGAACCCATTTCTTCCCGTATTTGGCAACACAATAAGCATCTGTGGATCCTTTTCCCGGACCCTTGGATTTCAATGGTAACAACCCGCGAGCTCCAAGAATTCCCAGCTCCAAAATACCAACAGCAGGTTTCCATAGCTGTTTAGCAGTGGGCCTGAAATCACTACACACGTGCGCTGCTTCATCAAGCACGTGATATCCTCCTTCTAAGCACATCCTCAAGTTTACCCTTCCGCAGTAGGACCCACCTGGCCCACCTTCCAATCCAAACCATTTACCTGCAACGACTCGCTCATCCAGCCGCTGCTCCATCGAGCTCACAGGAATTATTATGTGCCCGAGGAGCACTGGATCCTTTGTCGTACGATCTTCCACTAGCAAGATGAGGCTATCTTCAAGTGGCTCACCGGCGACGAAGATTAAGTCTTCGTTCCAGTGGAACGCCGAACTACGATGATTCATGGACCCTCGTCGAGTTCGCACCGATTGAAACCCTAGCTGAGCTTTGATTCTTACCTCTGGCGCCGTTAACGGCGGTAAATTTGGGGCAATATGAAGGTCCTGAGCTTCAATCACTGTGACTCTTAGGTACCAGAGCTTGGGAGATTGATAGACTTTTGAGCGAGTGTGTGCCACGTAGGGTGCGTCTGAGCTCCACGATTCAGGAAACGCATCGTCTGCTTGAGTTCCAATCCAAACAGAAAGCTGAATATCACCGGAAACTTTGTGTTGGTCATCGGCGCCACCTTCGAGATGGTACCACTGCGGAGCAAGAGGACTGTCCGGCGGATCTCGTACCGGCACATCGGAGAGGTCGAAACAGACTCCACCGAGGAACTGATCCGACGCGCTATCCCAAACTGAAATTTCAAGTGTTGAATTAGCCGTCTCTTGTTTGTTATAGCCTAGGGCGAAGACCTGATGCCACTCTGGATACGACAACGGTTCACCGGGCCGGATAATGCCCGGTTTAGACCGAACGAAATGGTTTGATGTACGGATCTTCACGAATGGGCTTTCACTCGGCGCAAGTCCTCTAGCTTTCACAATTCTAACGAATAGGTATTGCATTGGCTCAACGAGATCGAACGCCGAGATTTTCTCCGAATCACCGACGACTTTCCCGGAGATTACCCTAGGTGAGATTACCCTAGGTGAGTAATCTCCGTTTGGCCGTCTCAAAACTCTCATTCTTTCTCCAGCTCTCGCCGCCGCCTGCATCCGCTTCACTTCCGGTGGTGGGTACTGATCAGGTGGTGGAACACTCATCATCACTGGTGGACCCTCCTCATGATGCCTGTGACTGTGACTACACTGTTGTTGCTGCTGTTCCGGCGGCATATTCATTGGCGGGGGAGATTCCTCAATCGTGACAATAGGTGGAGATTGTTCCTGTGCTTCCATGGCAAACTCCGTGGGCATAGGGACTTCAAGCATCCTCTGACGGGGATCTTCCATGACAACGAAAACAGGAGTTTTCCTCACTTCTTCCTGCGGCGGCGGTGGCGCCTGCTGTTGCTGCTGCTGTTGCTCTGGTTGCGGCGGTGGAGGCTGTTCCTCAAATTCTTGCACCATTTCATCATAGTAATAAATCTTCAAACCCAGCTCACCTCTAATCCAACTAAAAACACTCTTTTTCTCTAAAGGAAAGTATATCAAACCCTCTTCACCCCTCCTCGCAAACTGGCTCCCATAAAGCTTTACTCTCCCTAAAAAATGATTCTTCCTTGCGTTCCCATTACTCAGCTTCTTGTCGTTGAATACCTCAATGTCTAGCTCCTCAAACTCCATCGTTCTAGGATCGGATATGATGAATTCCAGAGCTTCGTGCCATTCCGGGTTAAGATTTCTACACACAGTTGAAGTCCGCTTCTTCTGGCCGTCAAAATCCACGATAACATATGGACTAGAACTGCCTTGTCCATCCTTTGGTAATAAATTACGTGCGTCAAGAATTTCTACTACAAGTTTACGGATTAGTTGCGGTGGCTTTGGTGGCGGTTCTTGCTGTGGGGGTTGTTGCTCCGGCGGCCCAGATGACATTGTTGTCATGGGTTCATAGTGTGGAGGTGGCCGCGAGAGTGAAAGAGTTGGAAGAGATTATTGTTATGTTTGTTTTTTGTGCTGCTTTGTCTGTTATTTGCCCTTTGCTTTTTTTGTTTTAACTCAGAGTTTTTTCAATTTTTTGGTTTTTTTCTGTTTGTGGGATAGTAAAAGAGTAATTTTGAGGAATGTTTATGGAGGAGTGTGTAATTGGATGGTGATGCGATCTCGATAGGTGAGAGAGATGGAGAGAAGGATTATATTCCAATCTCTCTCGTGAAGTTTCCTTTCTTTCTTTTCTTTTCATTTTTTTTTTCTTCTGCTTTTCGGCTTCTCTCCTTTCTGGTTCTTAATTAATTAATTCTAATAATTAATTAGAAATGAGGGAGCTTCCCATTATTCTACATTTCTTTTTATTCTTTTGGTCGACATTCAATGATTAATATATTTTAGATATCAACAAATTAAGTGTGGAGTATTAAGTTATTCGAGTGAAGTAATTAATTAAGTTTAGCTTTATGCTTTGTGGAGAGCTAAGGTGAGGCAGACATGGAGTTTGTCTCAAGTTATCCTCCTATATTGTGTACTTATGAAAAATACAATTGAGGATAATTATGATCAAATTCGAAGCTCTAAGATGTGATACTACGGTTCGAATTATGACTTCTTGTTTGCTAACTAGTCCCTTAGATTTCAGTTATACATTCTCTTCCTATTCAGTTATAGTCGAAATTTTAACAATTTTAGCAAATGTTTTATGTGCTTAAGCCCTTTTTAAGATTGATATAATAGCGCTAGAGCTCCTTAATAGAATCTGCAGAACTTGTGGATAGAGTGATCGTGTTGTACTTATTTGTTAATTTAAATTGGCACTTTTATTTTTTGACGTCCATCTTCTGAGGTTAAAACAAATCTCAGTTTAAGAACCTTGATGTGTCATCAAAGGTATGTGATTAAAAGAAAAAGTAGTAGTTAGTGATGGTACAATGAGATGAGTGTCATTTGAAATATTTTTATTCAAGTCATCTGACATTAACGGAAAAAGGATACGAGTAAGGTCGTTTCTCAAAATGTTAAGTGTGGAAAGCTTGACTATGACTAAACCCATGAGTGATGCAATAGGAAGAAAATGCTTGGTTTGGGGTTGGAGCATGATTCCACTGCCCAACAATAGCCCCTTCCTTTTTGTCAAAAGCACCTCCAACCAATTTGAAACAAAGGTAAGTAAAAAGAATCCTTTTCTTTTTCTCTCTTCTGGGGCCCCTTTTTCTTCACCACATAGCGTCAACACCATAGCTGTCAAATAGATTGTGATCCATTCTCAATTATGCCCGTCAGATTACATGCCCATATTGTCAAATTCTTGTTGAAAGTTTTTTCTTTTTTCGCGTACTAGTGTTACAGGCACATAGCAATGAGCCCTGTTTACAGGCAGGCACATTATACGGTACTTGTCCCCTTTATTTGCTGGTAAAGTTTTATTTTTAATTGCACCAATTGTGCTCTCAAGCTTCGAATTACAGTCCACTTTATGACTAATGTTTCCACTATATATGTAGTATTATTAACAATTGTACCTATAATAACTGCGTTTAGCTCGATAAAATTTGAGAAAATTTCCCTCATTGTACTAGTGCTCTTCAATTTTGTCTCCTCAAATATAAAATAGGAACATGCTTATAGGGATTACAAGTATAATATTATTTTCACCTATATCTAAAATGGGGATTTGGTCTCCTTAGTGCTTTGTGGATTCGTGTGGGGTGGTGCAATTACGCTCTTTATACAGTCTTGAACAATCCTCAAATCATGAGCTAATTTTTTGTAGTTGAGTTACGCCAATGTTTATGTTCTTATCAATCCACTTTAGGCACACAAAACGAAGAAGCTTCATCTTAAGGAATAAGGATAAAGTATAAAAATTGCGCGGGCATCCTATTTGGTCGCCCCCATTTAACCTATACCCGCTTTTTAAAAAAAATTTAACTTGTACCCACTTTTTAAATAACTTCAGCTCCCCTTTCCCTCGCTGAGCTGAAGTTCACCGGTTAAGCTGAAGTTCGCCAGTTATAAAGACGAAACTTCAGCATACGGGGCTGAAGTTTCCCAGTTACAAAGACAAAACTTCAACTCTAGAGCTGAAGTTTCCCAGTTACAAACTTGAAGTTCCCAAGTTATAAAGACAACAACTTTAGCATATGGGGCTGAAGCTCCCCAATTACAAAGACAAAACTTCAGCTCTCGCAAGCTACTTCAGGCCCGTTTACTAGAATGCTGAAGTTTTGCGTGATTGTCTTTGCTACTTCAGCCCCGCATGCTGAAGTTATGCGCAAAAGTGGGTACGGATGCAATTTTTTTTACAAAGCGGGTATAAGTTAAAACGTGGCACAAAAAGTAGGTACGAATGCAAAATCCCCGGATAAAGTACCATGTAGACACAGTGTTTTTGCCTTTTATGTATTGGGTGGATAGAATACATGAGGAATCAGGTCCCTTTAAGATAAAATGAACTTTGAACTGATGCTTATTCTGCTGTGGATCTTTCTCTTGTTACAATCAGAATCAAATGAGTCCCCAGCTAGCTCCTCAATTGACTTGGATACTTCTTAATTACTTTTGTAAAGTGCACTACATTTACTGGTGGTAGTATTTGATTGGTATTGTCAAACTGTAATTGTTTGAAAGCATTTTGCAAAACTAACGTAACTGATACTATCTGCACAAATATTAAAACATAAACAGATCATATATCAACAATTACCGATGTATTTTGTCAATAGGGTCCTGAATGCAACTTAGTTTCTGCGTTCGCTATGATGTTTATTGCACGTTGAATATGTTGAGTACAGAGTGCTTTGTCACATAACATTATTTTGGTAGAGATATTAGTCAATCAATTTTACTTGACTGACATTTATGTGTAACTAAAACACCTAAAGAAAATGCAATCAAAGCTGTTATAATAATCGTTTTGTTTTTTCTCATCGTTTCTTTTGCTGCTGCTACCAATAGATTATTTTCGTGCCACTTGGCCGCCATTTTTGCGTCATGAAATTCTTCTTCTTCGCTCTTTTCTTCCTTTCCATTTTCACTTTGATCTTTATCATCACTAATTGAAGTTTCTTCCTCCTCTGGTTTCTTTTGTTGATTCTCTTCATGAGAATTGTTATCAGTTGCTACGTCGTCGCCTTCTTTGTTTTCTGGTAATTCCTTTGGGATGATAACATACAGAATTCCATCTTCAAGCCTTGCACTTGTATCCTCAGGTTTTGACTTTTCAGGTGCTTTAGTTGATATCTTAAAGCGAATATATTTATATTCACTTTCCTTCCTTTCTCCACTTACCATTATATTGCCAAATATATCAACTTGAAGCTTCACCTCCTCTCTTTTGAATCCTTCTAACAAATTATAAGAGCAAGAAAAATATGTATTTAACATCATTATGAGAAATAACCTAGTACAGTATATCATTTTGGTTTTTGATGGGCATGTTATTAAATGACTCGGATCATGATAATAGTATTAGAGCTGTAGTCTTTCTGTTTGGTGATTGAATGAATAACATATGCAAACATGTTACTCTGACTAAGAAAAAAAATGTCAATTAAAATCCAAATAATAACTTGAAAAAACAGAGATTTTGAAATGCAAAAATGAGGAGGCAATGAACTATGAATACCAGGGAGATCAATAAGTAGATAATGGTTGTCTGTATCCTCTATCCAACCAGAGGAAGGATCAAGATCTTCATATATTGAATTGGTTGAACTTGTCCAATTAGACCCTCCTCTGTAATCCCCAAGATGTGACATCGATTAGGCTTGGTTGATGAGTTTAAAGTAATAATAATATTACCCTTTTCCCAGATAAGTGAAGCCGTTAATTGGTGACAATGAAGTTCATATATTTATAATTTCCACAAACAAGAAAGTCCACGAGAACAATAGCCTGAATATAATGCACTATATTGTTTAGTTATTATGATCATTATTAGATAGCTTTTCTTGCAAGATCTTGCAATTTTTATTCTGTTCTTTCACCCTGGGACTCTGTTACGCCAAATCCCTTATTTCCTTGTTGAGAAAGGTAATGCTTTTATTCGATGCTTTACTTCAATCCAAATGGTCAAAAAAGAGAGAGAGACTAAAGTTGTCATTTATTGCCATTCTTCAAGTAATCTATGGACATTAATTTGCACATGTTGTCGTTAGCTTAATGGCGTGGAGGATAGATTTTTCCGCATACAGGATTATTTCAGTTTCTTCTATTGCAATAAAGTATATTCATGTATTTTTGGTTGAATATATACGGTAGAAATTGGGGCTATCCGATTTCACGTTTGATCGAGATTGAGATGTTGCATCGAAGAGCTGAGATGTTGAGTCCGAAATCGAAGCCTCTTCCCAGATCGAGGTCGATATCAATCGAGGCCAGAAGAGACAGACTTCGAGTAATATCGAGATAACTTTGTAACGGAAAGAGCGAGATATCCGTGATCGATCGAGGATCGTGGCATGAATCTCGGAACAGATCAAATCTATAGCGGTTAATCAGTTATTTATACGATTTCCTACTGTAATTAGAACTATACCTTAATTAGGATTCCTCTACTATATAAAGAGAAATTCCAGTCATTTGTAATGATGATATTTCACTGAGAAAAAGTTACACAATCATTTCTTTCTTGCTCATTGCTCTACTTACTGTTCATCAGAATGCTCTATCTTTATCGTTCTAGTGCTACTACCATCTCGAGAGTACACTAACTCGAGGTCGAGGTTCAGATTATATACTGGTTTGATTTATATTATAGTTTAATTCAGTCATTTATTTTTCCGTTTATCAATTGGTATTGGAAGAAATCACATATCCTTAAAACCATAATACAAGTTTAATTGTTATCCGAATTTTAGGGTAAACAATTTGGCATCCACCGTGGGGCTAAAGATAATAGTGATTATTCAATACTGATTCTGATAACACACACTATTTTACGCTTGTTCTTGTCAAGTATTTTTGCTTTCAGGTTAAAAACATGTCAAACTCACAAAAAGCACCTATTCGTGGTGACAATGGCCTCAGATTTCACGGGAAAAATGACAATGTAATTGCGCCGGGGATCGAGGTGCCACAAGCTGATCTCGGGGGAGCACTGGTTGCCAACCCAGTCGACGTCAGTTCGCACATTGCTTTAAATGCGAACTTGGGCGCGGACCCCAAAGGGAGTGTACGCAGAGAAAGCTGATCGGGTGGCCAAGGTGTGCACAAGGTGGAGGAGATGGAAGAGTCAGTCTCCAGGTAATATTTGAAATGTTCCAGGCTCAAAAAACTGCTATTGCGCAGCTACAAAATCAACATAGAACTCCGAATGTGTCGAATCGGAAGCCACCCGCCGTACCGAGCCAGTACCGGAGAGGTCAAATAATAGCGAACTGGGGACTGATCCTGCAATAATAAAAATGCTCGAGGAGCTCACCAAACTAATTAAGTCGGGAGAGAAGAAAATTGAAGCAAATGATTAGAAAGTGGAAATATAGAACTCCCGAGTTTATCAGATACCGGGAGCACCACCAATTTTGAAAGGAATGGATTCGAAGAAATTTGTATTGAAGTCGTTCCCTCCAAGTGCGGCTCCAAAGCCCATTCCCAAAAGTTTCGCATGTCGGATATACCTATGTACAATGGGACCACCGATCCCAATGAGCATGTCACCTCCTATACATGCGCCATCAAAGGTAACAGTTTGGAAGATGACGAGATCAAATATATTCTATTAAAGAAGTTCGGAGAGACTCTATCGAAGAGAGCAATAATTTGGTACCAAAATCTACTGCCAAATTCCATAGACTCATTTGCCATGTTAGCAGATTCTTTCGTAAAGGCACATGTCAGGGCCATAAAGCTTGCGACGAGGAAATCGGATATTTTCAAAGTAAAACAGAAGGATAATGAAATGCTGAGGTAGTTCGTGTCCCGATTTCAAATGGAACACATGGAGTTGCCACCAGTCACAGATGATTGGGCCGTTCAAGCTTTCACTCAGGGGTTGAATGAACGAAGTTCGATAGCGTCACGTCAACTGAAACAGAATTTGATCGAATATCCAGTGGTAACATGGGCCGATGTACACAATTGATACCAATCGAAGATCAGGGTCGAGGATGAACAATTAGGAGCTCCTTCCAGCTCCGTATATCCGAACAGCTCCGCAACCAGAAATCAAAGGGACATCAATAGGGGACCTCGGTCGAACAAAGACTTATACCAACCGTATATCACAGATCGCAGGAACAACGGTCTTGGACGTAATTCCGCCCGAAATGATCGAAGAAATGATTGAGGACAGAGTTCTTGGGGACTTATTTGCAAAAGTGGTTTTGATAAGCATGCCGATCCCACAGAGTCACCTCGATTGTTGGAGTATAACTTTAATAACGACGCATCAGGTATTGTATCGGCAATTGGAAGAATCAAAGATACTAGATGTCCCAGGCCCATACAGACCGATCCTTCCCAAAGAAACCCCAACCTGATGTGCAAGTATCATGGAATACATGGCCACAGAACCGAGGATTGTAGACAATTAAGAGAGGAGGTAGCCCGTCTATTCAATGAGGATCACCTTCGAGAGTTCTTAAGTGATCGGGCCAAGAATCATTTCAGAGAAAGGGACAACAATAGGAAAAATGAACAGGAAGAGCCGCAACATGTGATCCATATGATTGTCGGCGGGGTCGATATTCCACAAGGGCCCATGTTCAAACGCACTAAGGTATTAATTACTAGGGAAAAACAGACAAGAGATTATGTGCCAAAAGCCACCATATCATTCAATGATAAGGAAGAAAAAGGAATTTCTCAACCTCGCAACGACGCTCTGGTAATTTCTATCTTATTAAATAAAGTTCAAGTTAAGCGTGTTTTAGTGGATCCAGATAGCTCGACAAATATCATCCGATCAAGGGTCGTGGAGCAGCTCGGCCTACAAGACCAAATCGTGTCCGCAGCTCGGGTCTTGAACGATTCAATATGACCAGTGAAATAACTAAATGAGAGATCATCCTACCGGTGAACGTAGCTGGAACTATCCAAGAAACCAAGTTCCATGTAATCGAGGGTGTAATGAGGTACAACGCGCTAATCGGGAGGCCCTGGATTCACAATATGAGGGCAGTCCCTTTGACTCTCCACCAAATGATGAAATTCCTAATGTCGGACGAGGTGAAAACAATATATGGGGAGCAGTATACTGCAAAGGAAATGTTCGCAGTCGATGAGGTGATACCATTATCGGCACTTTCGACGTCAAAGGGATCGGACATTAAAGGAAAATAAGAGGCCAAATAGCAACAATAGCCACCAGCCTCGACTGAATCGGAGAAGCAGAGAATGGAAGAAGAAGACGACGACCATTGGATCCCTCGAACCTTCGTCATTCCCGAGGATTCATACGTAACCAAATCAACAGTCGAAGAGCTGGAACATGTTATATTGATCGAGTACCTGCCCGAACGAAAGGTATACCTAGGTACGGGGTTAACCCCCGAACTCAGGAAAAAACTCATTAAATTTCTTATTGATAACATAGATTGTTTTGCCTGGTCCCATTTAGACATGACAGGGATCCCACCAGAGATAACGACACATCGATTGAGTCTGGAGCCGAAGTTCTGGCCAGTGAAACAAAAGAGAAGTCCCTAGTCTGAGGTAAAGTATGCGTTCATCAAGGACGAGGTAACTAAACTTCTCAAAATAGGATCCATTCAGGAAGTAAAGTATCCCGAATGGTTAGAAAATTTAGTCATAGTCCCTAAAAAGGGGAACAAACTTAGGATGTGTGTAGATTATAAGGATTTGAACAAATCATGTCATAAAGATTCTTTTCCTATGTCTAACATTGATCGTATGATCGAATCCACGGCCATCCATGAGATCCTTAGTTTTCTCGACGCCTATTCCGGGTACAATCAAATCCAAATGAACCCAGAAGATCAAGAAAAGACTTCATTCATCACTAAGTATGGAACATATTGCTATTGTAATGCCTTTTGGGCTTAAAAATGCATGGGTTACCTACCAACGCCTAGTTAATAAAATGTTCAAAGAACAAATAGGTAAGTCAATGGAAGTATATATTGATGATATGCTAGTTAAGTCCCTGCGCGCAGAAGACCATTTGACACATTTGCAAGAAACATTCAAGATACTGAAAAAATACAACATGAAGCTCAACCCCGAGAAATGTGCTTTCGGGGTTGGTTCGGGCAAGTTTCTTGACTTCATGGTGTCAAATCGGGGGATCGAGATCAACCCCGATAAAATCAAGGCTATCAAAGACATCACTGTCGCGGACAACGTTAAAGCCGTACAAAGGATGACAGGGCGGATAACTGCCTTAGGTCGATTCAGCTCGAGATCATCAGATCAGAGCCATAGGTTCTTCTCACTACACAAAAAGGAGAACAATTTCGACTGGACCCCGGAATGCCAACAGGCGCTAGAAGAATTGAAATGATAGCTCTCGATCCCACATTGCTTCATACTCCAAAAGCAGATGAAAAACTCTACTTATACTTAGCAGTCTCGAAAATCGCGGTAAATGTAGTCCTAGTTCGAGAAGAGCAAGGTATTCAATTTCCTGTTTATTATGTAAGTCGAACTCTAGGAGAAGCAGAAACTAGATATCCACACTTAGAAATATTGGCACTTGCTCTAATAAGCGCCTCTAGGAAGCTAAAACCTTATTTTCAATGTCACCCAATATGGGTATTAACCACTTATCCACTTCTTAATGTTTTACATAATCTCGAACTGTCAGGCCGATTGGCCAAATGGGCCGTCAAACTCAGTGGGTACAATATCGAATATCAACCCCGAACAACCAACAAGTCTCAAATTTTGGCAGACTTCATGGTTGATTTTACGCTAACCCTCGTATCCAAAGTTGAAAAGGAACTTTTATTGAAATCGGGTACATCATCGGGGGTGTGGACCCTTTTTACAGACGGCTCTTCGAATGTGAAAGGGTCCGGGCTAGGCATCGTTTTGAAGCCGCCCACAGGCAATACTATTAGGCAATCAATCAAAACTTCTAAGTTGACTAACAATGAGGCCGAGTACGAGGCCATGCTTGCAGGTCACGAACTAGTTAAAAACTTGGGATGGGAAGTCATCGAAGCCAAGTGCGACTCCCTGCTGGTAGTAAACCAAGTAAACAAAATCTTCGAGGTTTGAGAGGATAGAATGCAAAGCTATTTGGATAAGTTTCAAGTGACATTGTATCGTTTTAAAGAATGGACTTTGCAGCATGTACCTCGAGAACAGAACGGTGAAGCCGATGCCCTTGCAAATCTGGGATCCTCAGTCGAGGATGACAAAATCAGCTCGGGGGTTGTCGTTCAACTCTCAGGTTAAGTAATCGAAGAAGGTCACACTGAGATAAACTCCACACGTCTAACCTGGGATTGGAGGAATAAATATATTGAGTATTTGAAAAACGGAAAGCTCCTATGAGACCCTAAAGAATCAAGGGCTCTACGAACAAAAGCTGCTCGATTCACATTGGCTGAGGATGGAACATTATACAGGAGGACGTTTGACGGACCGTTAGCAGTATACTCGGGACCACACTAATTACGTCCTACGAGAAGTTCACGAAGGCACTTTTGGAAACCACTCTGGTGCCGAATCACTAGTTCACAAAATCATCAGAGCAGGATACTATTGGGATAGTATGGAGAAGGACACTAAAGAATTCGTCCGAAAATGTGATAAGTGTCAAAGGTATGCACCAATGATCCACTAGCCTGAAGAACAACTTCATTCGGTCATGTCCATATGGCCATTTATGAAATGGGGGATAGAAAGCTAAATTCATTTTATTTATGACTGACTATTTCTCTAAATGGGTTGAAACACATCCCTTATAGAAAGTCAGAGAAAAAGAAGTTATAGATTTAATCTGGGATCACATCATATGCCGATTTGAGATACATGCCGAAATTGCATGCGACAATGGAAAGAAACTCATCGGCAGCAAGGTAACAAAGTTTCTCGAAGAGCACAAAATAAAAAAGATCTTATTGACATAGTATCATCCAAGAGAAATCGGGCAGACCGAATCGACGAACAAGACCATCATTCAAAATCTAAAGAAAAGGTTGAACGTCTCCAAAGGAAAATGGAGAGAAATTCTACTCAAAGTCCTTTGGGCATATCGAACAACGTCGAAGTCTAGTACGGGGGCAACACCGTTCTCCTTAGTATATGGCTCCAAAGCTTTGATTCTAGTCGAAGTCGGGGAACCCAGCGCCAGATTTTCATACACAACGGAAGAATCAAATTACGAGGCTATGACTACTAGCCTTGAACTATTAGATGAAAAATGAGAAGCCGCCCTCGTTTGAATGGCTGTACAAAAACAACGCATCGAAAGGTTTTATAATCGAAGGACCAACCTTCGCCATTTTAGAATCGGGGACTTGGTTTTGAGAAAAGTCACCCTCATTACTCGAGACCCTAATGAAGGAAAACTCGGCCCGAATTGGGAAGGAACATATCAAGTCCTCGATATCATCGAAAATGGATCCTACAAGATAGGCACGATAAACAACAAGCAACTACCAAATAATTGGAACATCTCACTCCTCAAGCGATATTATTGTTAAGGTATGACCTTCTCCTTTTTCATTTACATTTTACACTAGCCTATTTTCAGGTGTTCGAGCGAAGGTATCAAAGTTCTTACCAAGCAGAATGATATGAGGACCGTAAAGTACGTGTTGCACTCTTTTTATCCCAAATGGTTTTTTCCGGCAAGGTTTTTAACGAGGCAACCATTGTTCGTGCTGATTTAGAGTATCCAAGGCCTCTTTACAATCAACCTCAAATACTGGGGGGCATCACCCTTGGATGTTATATTTTCAAGGAAAATACTTCATGTCAAAGGGGTCTCGGTAGGGAAACTTTGTAATGGGCCAAACGGTCAAATGAACCGTGTCTGTATAGATTAGTCGAGCCCTAATGGAAAAACATGTACGCATGTATGAAATATTCAAAGAAGTATTTTTCCTTACCAGATATCTTGTGTCTTAACGAAAATTTCTACTTTACAAGCTCCATACTTATGATTTCTTTTGAAAACTGGCACAAGGTCCAAGTACAACTACACCTCGAACGATCGATCCCATACTCGGGGACTGCCGTCAAAATCAACGTGTTCAAACTATTTGACTTCGAAACCATAAGACCTCAAAGAGGAAACCCTCGATTTATAGGCCAAGGCCACCATTCTCGAGAACTAACACTTTGAACAAGTTCAAAGTGTTATTGGGAAAATAAGCCCAAAAGGCTTACCCAAAGGCTACAGCCAAACTAGCGCGGCTCGGAAACATACGAATCCCACAATAAAAATAGGCCTTTGAATTTGTTAAAAACTGGCTAAAAAGGGATACCCTCGGCAAAACAATCAAAAGGGCTTCGATAATATCAGCCCTCGAAAAACCTTAAGAGGTATCGAATTTTTTAAATACAAATTTGTGCTAAGGCATAAAAAGTAAAAGGGTTTCGATCAATATTAAACCCTCAAAAACCCCAAAGGTTAAAAAATTCATGCCAAGGCATAACAAAATTCTCATAAAGTCTTTAAGCCGAGAAGGGAAAAAAAGCCATTCTTTTAAGGCCATCGGCCCGATTCAAAGAGCCTAATGGCCATTACATTTTAGAGTTCGAGAATACGTTCTCACTCAATTCAAACCTAAGGGTTTCACTACTTCGAGCTCAAGTAAACACTCACTCGATTACAGTTCGAGAACACGTTCTTACTCAATTCAAACCTAAGGGTTTCACTACTTCGAGCTCGAGTAAAAACTCACTCGATTACATTTAGATATTCCGTTCTCACTCAATGCAAACCTAAGGGTTCTATTACATTGAGTTCACTCAATACAAAGGATACTATTATTTCGAGTCCGAATTTTACTCGAACTCAACTATGAAATCAGTATTATTGTGACTTCGGTCAAGTTGCCCAAAATCGAAGTCTTAAACATATTATTCAAGGCATAAAGTGTGCTAAAATTTTATAAGGCAAAAATTGAGCAGAAATTCAAAAAGGAAATATTTTTATTTGAACGAGAATATTTACAAAGGACCAACAAGTGTCCTACACAAAAGAAAAAAGAGAGAAAAAATTTACAAGGGCACTAGCTATGCTCGGGAGTGACTCCTTCCTCGGGGGAAGCTTCCTCTTCGGGACTCTCACTTTATCGGACCCGCTCTTGCTGCCTTCATAGTCATCTTCATCATCGGAGGAGGCCAATAGCCTGGCATTAGCTTCGAGCATCTTTGATTGAGCTATCTCCTCAGAAACGTCGAAGCCTCGGGCATGAATCTCCTCGAGGGTCTCTCTCCGAGATTGACACTTAGCAAGCTCAGCAGTCCATTGAGCTCGATCGATAGCCTCCCTTATCTGAGTTTGAGAAGCTTCGACATCAACCAGGTATATAGCTACTGACTTGTCAGCCTGGGCCTTTGCCTTTTCAGCCTCAGTTTGGGCCTTAACAAGTTCAGCCTAGAGTTCCTCTATCCTCTTGGTCTGGACCGATCACTTCTCCCTAGAACCCCGAAGTTGGACTTCTGCCGATGACAGTTGAGCCAAGGTAGCCTCCATCTCTGCAGCAAAGCGGTCCATGCCCTCCTTCCACCTATGACAGTCAACTTTAACTTGATCGACCTTCCCCCGAACCAGCTCGATCTTTTCAATTTTTTGCTACAATTGAGACATCGAATCGTTAGCTTCCACGCTTGGATTGAGCACGTATTTTTTCAAAAGAATAGTTACCTGTTCATTCAACTAGGTTTCCTCCTTATGGGTCTTGGCCAAGTCAACTCGGAGGTCCCTGAGCTCCTCATACTTCTACCCACAGAGGAGCTTGAGAGCATTTCTCTCCTCCGAAAGCTTTTGAAGATCGGCCTCACACTGGCACAAGTCGGCCCGAGACTTGGAGAAAGCATATATGAGAAAAAAATAGAAGTTAGACAAAAGGAAGGAAGAGTAAAAGAAAATTACGACAACAAGAATTAACACTTAATCGAGATAGAAGGCGTTGTGCCTCTTCGAAGAGGTTATATGCATCGTTGAGTTCGGAGACATCATCGATCCCGATAAAACAATCCCGAAAGGGATCCTCTTCACTGGGGACTCCGCCTATGTCAGGGGTCCTTAGAGCCCGAGCATCTTTTATAGCCTCCTCGGAAAAGGCTGGTAGAGAAGGTGAGTGACCTGTTGTCAAAGCCTCGAGCGAGTTTCTCGAGGCACTCTATTCAGCTCTGGAGGTCTTAGAATCGGCTCCCTTCAGTATGTTTGTTGCTGGTATAGGGACAATCACGACCTCAGGAAATTCGGGGACTTTGCCCGAATCTTTCATCGAAGCCTCCTTATCACGAGGCTGTGTCTCGACAACCGCCTCCAGCTTTGAAGGTTTGGCGGCCTCGGCGGGCTTCCTTTCTTGAATCACCAAGGCTGAGTCATCGCCCTCATCTTCCTCTTCTTCTTCTCTCAGCTATTGGACTGACTCTACAGTCAGTAGGATAACATTCCTCCTGCGTCTTCTAGCTGAAGTGTTTTTAGGTTTGGGGTCCTCGGACTCCGAGACCCTCTTCCTCTTGATATCTTTCCCCGGCTTCAGAATTGGGGGCTTAGCCTCTTCCTCACTTCTCGGAGGACTCAAAACTGCATCTTTGTTCAGTCCTGCACAAAAAAGAAACTGAGTAAGAAACAGAAATGTGACCGACACTTCCGAAATAAGAAACTCACCATGGTTCTTTTCCTCTCATTTGCCTTTTGCCAAGTCACGCCAGCAGTGCTCAGCATAAGAGGAAGTCGAGACCAGCTTCCAGACCTAGTCTTCGAGGTGCTCGAGCATCCAAGCAGCTGCTGCACAATAAAGTAGGATGTTAAATGAAGCCAAAGAATAGAAATATGGAAACTAACGAGTAAAGAGTTACTTACGTTCCAGGTCCACTTCTCGGGGAATGGCATTTTTTCCTTCAAAATGAGGTCACAAGTCCTTACCCAAACAACCGACTCATCCACCCCCGGTCCTTGTCCTCGTCGATACTCGAGAACAATGCCTTAGTCACTCGACGTTGTAGTTTGATCAACCCTCGAAAGATTCGGGGCTGATATAACCTGATAAGGTGGTCGAGGGTGAACGTCAGCCCCTCGATTATACTGGAGAAGAAGCAGAGCATGTTCACGATGCGCCAGAAAGAAGGGTGAACTTGGTACTTTTTACAAAAATCAATAATGACTGGATGGAGGGGACCCTGTGTGAAAGGGTAAGTGTAAACACTTAGGAACCCTTCCACATGGGTAGTAATGCTTTCTCTAGGAGAAGGGATTTGTATAAATTTGTTCCCCGAGTTGCAGTCCCTTTTAACGTCCTCGAGATATACCAGTATTATCGAGCAGACATATCTCGATACGAGCTCACATTGGACAGATACCGATGGAGGGTTCTCGACTTTGAAGTTGGACTTTAGAACACATGGGCCGTGAACATACTCACTAGGGAGCGTTTTGCTGGCGTTTTATCATCGGCCGGTTGTGAAGAATAAGATAAGGCTTTTTCCTTTAGTGTAACGGTTTTGGACGTTTTGTCCATTGTACGAGTAGAAGAAGAGTAAAATTTTGAGTTCTGGTGGTTCAAAACTAGCGGAGATGGCCTAAATAATGATGAAGGAGAGGAGGTTAAAAGAGTTGAATACTTAAAATGAAGATGAAAGTAAAGGTTTGATTCAACAAAATAATCCATACTTATAGATTTACGGTGACGGTTCGGCAGCACTAGTGGCCGAACGCCCACTGACGCGCATTAATGGTTTGGGGAACTGTACCGACGGGACATTTTCATCACTTACATCATGAGGATGACATCACTGTTCACCGACGTCGTAGAAAAATTGAGGCTCAAATCATTTCTTATCACTATATTCTAAGAAACGAGGGGACTATCTGTATACGGTAGAAATCGGGGCTACCCGATTTCATGTTTTGATGAGATTGAGACGTTGCATCAAAGAGATGATGCGTTGAGTCCGAAATTGAAGCCTCTTCCCAGATCGAGGTCGATATCAATCGAGGCCAGAAGAGACATACTTCGAGTAATATTGAGACAACTTTGTAACGGAAAGAGCGAGATATTCGTGATTGATTGAGGATCGTGGCGTGAATCTCGGAACGGATGAAATCTATAGCGGTTAATCAGTTGTTTATATGATTTCCTACTATAATTAGAACTATACCTTATTTAGTATTCCTTTACTATATAAAGAGAAATATCATTCATTTGTAACGATGATAATTCATTGAGAAAAAGCTACACAATCATTTCTTTCTTGCTCATTACTCTACTTATTGTTCATCATAATTGCTCTATCTGTATCGTTCTAGTGCTACTACCACCTCGATAATACACTAACTCGAGGTTCAGATTATATACTGGTTTGATTTATATTGTAGTTTAATTCAGTCATTTATTTTCCCGTTTATCAATTGGTATTGGAAATCACATATCAAGTTTAATTGTTATCCGAATTTTAGGGTGAACATAAGCCTCACAGATTTTAAAGGTGAATTTGATATGAACATGAACAGTGAACATAACTGTTTCTATCACAATAAGTCAATTAACAAGATAATTGACTTTTAAAAATGTGATAAGAATAAAAAACTTAATATGCATTCTCTTATTTTCATTCAAAAGCCAAAGTTCTAGGATATAAAAATGTTTACCCTAAAATTTGGATAACAATTAAACTTATATTGTGGTTTGAAGGTAATGTGATTTCACTCAACACAGATTGATAAATATGAAAGTGAATGACAGAATTGAATTATAAATAAATCAAACCAAAATTCAAATGAAGCTCCATCCCTCGAGTTGAGATACACTCGAACTGATAAGTACAAGAACAATAGAAAATGGAACGAATTGATGGACAATAATGTAAGAAGGAAAGAAAGAGTTGTATTGCTTTTATCTCTATCGATAATGATGGGTTACAAATGATTAGAACTCCTCTTTATATAGCAGAGGAATTTTACTTATGGTATAACTCTAATTACAGTAGGAAATCACATAATTATCTAATTAACTACTTCTGATTTTGTGACGACCCAAAGGGTCATCACCTATTTTATTACCCATCCCATACTTCCGAGGCCTTGAAAACCTCATCTGTAGTTGCCTCAATTTGCGTGCGCAGTCCGGGGGCGTAGCCGGACAGCTTAAATATGAAATTCTGTGAAAAATGTTAAAATTTGATATTAAAATGAGTAAATTTGACTCCGGTCAATATTTTGGGTAAATGGACCCGGACCCGTGATTTGACGGTCTCGGAGGGTCCGTAGGAAAATATGGGACTTGGGCATATGCCCGGAATCGAATTCCGAGGTCCCAAGCCCGAGAAATGAATTTTTGAGTGAAATTATTTTTCTGAAATTTATAAAGAAAAGTGAAATGGAAATTGGTTAGAATGTGTTGGTATCGGGCCCGTATTTTGGTTCCGGCGCCCGGTACAGGTCTTATATGTGGTTTAAGATATTTTTATGAAGTTTGGTTGAAATTGGACGTCGTTTGACGTGTTTCGGACTTAAAACTCTAAATTTGAAAGTTTATGAAGTTTGAAGAAAAACTAGTGATTTTGAGGTTTGATTCGTTATTTTTGATGTTATATTGGCGATTTGATCACACGGTTAAGTTCGTAGGATGTTGTTGAGTTAGTGCATGTGATTTTTTAGGAGCCCGGAGGGCTCGGGAGTGTTTCGAAGGTGTCTCAGAGTGATTTTTAACTTAGGAAGATTGCTGGTTTTTGGCTTCAACAGTTGCAGGTCCATTTGTTCTTCGCGTTCGCGACGCCTCTTCCGCATTCGTGAAGCTTTAAGCTATTCCTTCATCGTGTTCGCATCCATTCCCTCGCGAACGCGTAGGGTTATTTGACCCTGAGGTCTTAGCCTTCTTTTCCTCTTTGCGTTTGCGTAGCTTTGAAGGTCTTCTACATCGAGTTCGCGTGATGTCCCACGCATTCGCGTAGGCCAATTTCTGGACCCCAGACTCTTTACTCTTCGCGTTCGCATTCACCCTTTCACGAACGCGATAGTCTGTCCAGTCTACCCTTCGCGAACGCGACCTCCCTTCCGCGAATGCGAAGGGCAATTTTGTCCAGTGGTATATAAATATTTCCAGAACAGTAGCTTCGGGATTTTTCATAAGTTTTCACGAAATTCATCTTCTCCAAGGTCCTTAGGCATCCATTGAAGCCATCTTTCACCAAAACTTCTTGGGTTAGTAAATTTTAACTCGTTTCCTTCATTTTTCATCTATATCTAGTGAATTCCTAAGCCTAAAACATGCAAATTAGAGTAGAAAATTGGGAGTTTGGGTAGAGTTAGGCCCTTTTGAATTTTCTTTATTTAGACCTCGTTTTGGGGTCGAATTTGAAAACCAAATTATATATTCGGGCTCGTGGGTGAATGGGTGACGTGGTTTTGGTCCGAGCCTCGTGTTT
>ML430045.1:0-18370 GCA_005239525.1 Nicotiana knightiana
TTTTCCCATTGCGATATGGCGTTGATTTCATGTCGCAAATATCTGTGTGAATTAAATCTAAAGGACTTGAGTTCCTTTCGATAGACTTGTACGGATGCTTAACATACTTTGATTCCACACAGATTTGACATTTTGAGTTAATGCAATCAAATTTTGGCAATACTTCCAAATTAATCATTTTCCGTAATGTTTTGAAGTTGACGTGGCCTAAGCGTGCATGCCATAAAGTGTTTGACTCAACTAAGTAAGAAGAAGCTTCAACTTTATTGATAGGAATAGCTATTACATTTAGCTTAAAAAGGCCCTCATTCAGGTAACCTTTGCCTACATACATATCATTCTTACTTAAAACAACACTATTGGAAACAAATACACACTTAAATCCATTTTTGACAAGAAGTGCTGTAGATACTAAATTCTTGCGAATTTCTGGAACATGGAGAACTTGATTTAAAGTCACAATTTTTCCGGATGTCATCTTCAATGCAATCTTGCCAATTCCCTCGATTTTGGCCGTAGATGAATTTCCCATGAAAAGAGTTTGTTCGGGTCCTGCAGGAGCATAAGAAGAGAATAAATCCTTGTTTGCACAAATATGGCGGGTGGCACCAGAATCAATCCACCACTCTCTTGGATTTCCTACCAAGTTGCATTCAGACAACATGGCACACAAGTCCTCCACTTCAACCACATTTGCTTGATTCTTCTTCTTTTGTAACTCTTTCTTTGGANACCTTCTTTCTTTTCTTTTTATTTCCCGGTGCTTCCTCAACAATGTTAGCTCCCATTATTTTTGAGTTGCTACGTGACTTCTTCTCAGCATTTTTGTTGTCTTCTTCTATCCTTAGACGAACAATTAGATCCTCAAGTGTCATTTCTTTGCGCTTGTGCTTCAAGTAGTTCTTAAAGTCCTTCCATAAAGGAGGTAACTTTTCAATGAAGGCAGCAACTTGAAACACCTCATTTATGACCATACCTTCAATAAAAAATTTATAATTAACAACACTATGTTATTAATTTATGTTTTTTTTGTATGATTTGTTTTTCGGCTACCATGTTTATATGAAGCTAAACTTCACGTTCTAGGATTGTGGTTTGTTCATGACTATTGTTATTCGTATATTGATTTTGACTTCTTAGTTTATCGTATTGGTTTATTTATTTATCCTACGCTTAATTTTTTGATTGCTTGATCACCAATTAAATTACAACTACAAATCTAGAGTTGAACTCGAAAGTTGGACTTCTAGATTGCACATAGGATTGAGTAGAACAAGTTTTTGAACCCGGGCATCGGAGAATGGATTTGCGGTTAGGATAGACATATGATAATTGCCTTGCTTGGTTATTGTACGGGAATTATAAATGCATTCTTGTTGATTCTGCCTCCATAGACATATAGGTGTTAGGTTAACTTGAATAGACGAGTAAAAACTCGATAGATTCCTATGAGTAATATTAACCCCATCAACAATTAAATCGGATAAATTAATTAGTCAATTCAAGTGAAGAATACACTAGGATTGTTAGATAGCTCATAACCCTATATCATTTTCATCGCATTGATAACATAAAAATCTGCTCTTCTTTTGTTCAGAGTTCACTATTTATTTATCTTTATTTTATTTAGTTAGAGTCAAATACTTTTGGAGTTAATCGTTGTTTAGATAATTAGTATAGTCTAATTTAGTTATAGTTGATAACGAGTACTCGTGGGTTCAATATCCGACTTTTAGTCACTTTATTACTTGATGACCGCGTATACTTGCGTGTGCGTTTGCCCGCAACAAGTTTCTTGCATCGTTGTCGGGGACATAAAATTATCTGTTTTTCTAGATTAAAGTTTTTTACAAATATATCCCTAGGCTGGCTGCCTATATATATATATATATATATATATATCCCAAGAATTCGGTACACAGCATACAAGATGCCCAAACCAATATAAAAGATGTTATCTACTACTAGCTAAGACTATAAATAAGAAATCTAAGACTAATGAGCTAGCTATTACAATGTAGCAAGATGTATGCTTTTATCTCTAAGTAGTGTAAGTGAATCCAATAGCCAAGTTCAAATACCTAGTAGCACCTCTAATGCTCTCACCAGGCGCTAGGGTATGCATTCCATTGAAAAAGATTCCAATGGACAAGGTAATGTGGATTCCAAACTATTACACCATTGTTTATAAGCATTCCATAACTCCCAAGTAAATGTGTTGTTCCAGCTTGAACTCTTTCATTTTGATCTCCCTCTCCAAACGAAGTAGTCCTCAATTGCTGCAGATATACCATTTTGTAGAACCAACTGCCTGCTTATCAAATAGAGATTGCATATTGCCCTCTCATCCTTAGGCTGAGTGTGATTGCACACTAATACCACTGGAAAATAATAAAATAATACACAATATGCTAAAGATCTGAAGTATCAATTGGTGATTCATGGCACTGTCTAATCTAGGTATGCACTGTCTCATTTCAGTTACAAACAACTTCCAGGATGTATGAGTTTCATCATATACCAAGCTTTCCCAATTTTTAGTAATCAATAGTGTAACACCTTTTAAACTTGTGTTATATGCTATGAGATACCTGCTTTCCTTTCCAGTTCTGATTGCTATTAAACCACCCCCAGACTGAGCATGCTAACATGCTAATACCACTAGGAAGCAATCTAACAACACCCAGACATATCCAAAACAAAAGTATGAGGCAAGATCAGGCAAAGTATTATCAGATGTGATCATCAGTCAAGTTCTTTTCTCTTGGAAACCCTAACTCTAAGGTTAGGTATTTGTGCTTTGTCCATGTTGAGAAATGTCTTTCCTGCAGAAGGTTGTTCCTGATATGACTTAAAAGTGATTGTACCTGTAAAAGAAAAAACAAGGTTAGCTAAAAAATCAGCAATAACATTTCCTTTTCTTAGCACATGCTGAAAGAGCACACTGAAATTTCTCTTGATCTTCTTAATCTTCTTCAATTCTGCCCGTATACACCAAGGAGATTCTCATTCACCCTCAAGTATCCTATTCATCACTAATGAATCAGTCTCCAAAATAAGAGGGTGCAACTGTTTCTCAACACAATAAACCAAGCATGCTACTATTGCCTTAGCTTCTACCACTATGTTAGTAGTTTCCCTATCTCCACTGCCTTGGAAAACATCAAGTCACCTTCACAATTACGTACACAAAATCCATAGGAGCTAGGACCAGGTTTACCTCTTGATGCACCATCAGTATTACATTTGAAACCACCCTCATAAGGAAGCTGCCATATTACTATTTTGCTTACCACTTATGGTTTGTAACCTTCAAAGAAATTGATCATGTCTGGCCATAGTAAATAAATGCTTGAGAGCCATGGATACCTCACTCTAGCTAGGTAATGCAGTGTCTTATTCACCTCATGAATCACCCTATTGAAAGATACTGTGCCCCCATTATTCATAGTATTTCTCCTCTTCCAAAGCTCTCATGTGATCACAGCTGGAGCTGCCTGAAATAATGACTTGAGTTCTGAATAGCATTTTGCATTCCACCATGCTCTTATTACTTTATGAATCTGCACCATGTTGATTACAATACCTGCTGCTTGCAGAAACACCTTCCACACCCTTGATACAGTATCACTTGTGAGGAACATGTGTTGGAAGGTGTCTTCTTGAGGTGGAACACAACACCAACACTTAGAAATAACCACATAACCACCCATCCTCCAAAGATCATCAGTAGGTATCTTTCCTCTCCATAATCTCCATAGAAAGAAAGAAATTTTAAAAGGCAAACCTTTTGCCACACCGTCTAATATTCTGCATTCATAGGAGCTCTATGCCTTAGTATTTTCCATGCACTACTCACTGAAAATATGTCAGAGGCTGTTGTCATCCACCTAGGGGTATCCTAGTATTCATCATTGTTATCAAATTGTATTTCCTTCCTTATATGATATGCTATGTCATGTGGAAAAATTTGTTCCACTAGCTGATCACTCCAATCATCTTCATACCTCAACTCAGCCACTTCTTATATTTCTTCATTGATAGGAATTCTGGGGGTAGTACATGATACAAAGACCATAATCCAGTCCAATTCTCATGCCATAAATTAGTAGAACCTCTATTCATCTCCCATAGAATTTCATGCTCCATTTTATCCCTTGCTTCCAACATCTTTCTCCACACATGTGAGCCCTCTCTAAATTGCACTACAGTAGGTATTTCTTTCTACAATGCTTATTCCAGATGAAGTTTTCCATAACGACTTAGATGTTCTAAACTTTCATCACAGCTTGGTAAACAATGCTTTATATACATCAAAGAGTGAACTAAAACCAAGTCCACCTTCCTCCTTTTGTAAACATAGATTAAGCCATTTGCTCCGGTGCCTGCTTCCTCCTTCCTTTTTATTACTCCAAAAAAATCTAGCAAAAGTCTTGTGCAAATATTCCAGTACATTATCAGGAGGATCTAGTACTCAGAGGATATGAGTAGGCATACTTTGAAGTACACTAGTAATAAGTGTTGCCTTACCACCATAAAATAGAAGTTTCCCTTTCAAGGAGTGCAACTTTGCATTTACCTTCTTAATGACATTATTGTAGTACTCCTTTCTCCTCCTTGTATAGAAAATAGGACATCCTAGGTAAGTGAATGGAAACTCACCCTTCTAAAATCCTATAATTGCACCCCTAGAAGTGAATAGTGTTGCTTCCACATTAGCATGCATATAGTATGAGCTTTTAGACTTGTTGATCAGCTGCCCAGAAGTTTGCTCATAATGTGTAAGCACTTCAACTATCTTTCCCATAGAGTAAGGATCAGCAGAAGAAAATATGATTGTATCATCAGCATAAGCCAAATGATTTAAAGGATCTGTGTATTTTGACATCCCAAATCCTCTGAACCTTTTATCATCAAATCTCAATGATCTTGATAGCACATCAGCTGATAGAATGAATAATGCTGGAGATAGAGGGTTGTCA
This sequence comes from Nicotiana knightiana, assembly GCA_005239525.1. NCBI lineage: Eukaryota > Viridiplantae > Streptophyta > Magnoliopsida > Solanales > Solanaceae > Nicotiana > Nicotiana knightiana. The sequence goes on from ML430045.1 coordinate 4,983, forward strand.
CACCTCCTTTTTTCACTACCCCCCTCCCCGGATTGATGAAGGGGTAATAAGGGAGTTTTTCCAATTTAAGTGACATAATCGATTTTGGGATTATTTATTAATCAAAGTCGCCACCCGAATTTTTGACGATGTTCCGGGACACCGTTTTATTTTAAAAATCCCAAACCGAGGAAATTTTGACTCTGTTTTAATTTGTGTGCGACCAGAAATCCGAGTAAGGAATTCTGTTAACCCAGGAGAAGGTGTTAAGCATTCCCGAGTTTCGTGGTTCTAGCACGGTCCCTTAACTATTAATATTTGGCCTAATTATCTAATTATTTACATGTTTTAAACTATTGTGCATTTAGCCTTTTTAACCGCTTTTAAATATTTATGAAATTATCTTGAAACAAGTCACAAGGGCGTGCACTTGTTTGTTTTTGGACATATTATAACTACGCCACATGAAATGCACCCACAATTACAACATGTGATTTTTATTATAATTTGGAGTTGAAGACGGGGACATGAGTTGTCGCACCCGAGTGTAGATTACGTCGTCAAGACTATGGTCGCGATGGTTTTATAGTACCTATTTGAGGCGATGTTTGATTGTTCTTTATATTTTCTATTTGAAGGGGGGTTTTAGCTTTAAGACCAATTAGGATGTTTATGGATTTATCTTGGAACAAGTCACGGTGGCTTGCACTTGTCGTTTTTAGACACATCGCCACCGCATCACATGAAATGCGCCCGCGATTGCCATATGTGATTTTATTATTGTTTTGAGTTAGAGTCGGGGACATGAGTTGTCACTCCCTAGTGTAGTTTAAGATAACTTTGAGGTAATGATTGATTTTTGTCAAATTTCAAAGTAAAGGTATTCATTCTACCTAAGGATTACCTAAAATGATGTTCAATAGCCTAAAGATAACATGTTTTGGGCTATGGCCATACTTTAGCCCGGAATTGTATCACTTTAGGCCATCCTAATTAGGTCATTTCGACATGATTCAAAATCAAATAGCTAAACAGTTAAGAACAAACATGCTAACACATCTCGCATCTATATGGTAATAAATAAGGCAAATTTGAATTGCGAATATAATGTTACACATACAAGATTTTTTTACCATTTGATATACTCCTATATACTAAACAAGGGTATTTATACATAGCTCATGGATCCAATATGAAACTTTGTCTTAAATTTTGCGACAGAACAACCTTTTGAACGTAAAACCGAACTAACGAGACCTTTTGGATTAAGATCATTTGATACCTTTTAGGAAAGACTATAAGTTAGAAACATGAAGGTGTGTAAAACTGAGCCATGGTTACTTTTATGTAGAACAGACAGTCTGAGAAAAAATTCGAATTTTAGATTCTATCTTTTGATAATTTATTTGAAACCCATTTGTGTTTAGTAGTGAGAAATTTACGGTGAATTTCGTAAATGAAATATTCCTCATGCTAATTGACAACAGAAGAGAAAAAGACTGGTTACAGATTGTTTAACATAGTTAATGGGTCTAACATTCCAAACCCCATAACCTAAAATTCAGTCATTATCAGGCTCAATTGGGCCATGCTCACGAGCCTGGCCCAGCTCGGGTGACCTTAGCAGGCCTGGCCCATAACTGCTATAATAATAAACGTTTCAGAAAAATACAACTGAGCATAAGTTTTATATAGTTTAGTCCATTTTTACAACTGAAAAGGGAAAATGTATATAAAAGACTGTAGATATGTTATTACATTACTCCTAAACCATAATAATACCGATTTTTACTAACAAGAAAAATAAATAAGGGGAAAAAAACTAGTTTATGCTCCTGTGCAAACCAGTAACTTGTCCTTCAAAGACTTAAACCTGCATTTTTCAATGTTAATCTAAAATTATAAGTCCAGAGTTTGAATACTTGGACAGTATTAACGATAGACCTTTGGGTATTTTGTGAGATGAATCTAGCCATAAAAAGAAGTTAGATTCAACCTTAATGATGCCATAGGAGAATAAAATATGGTCATGCCTTTTTATGGACCGAATCTAACCATAGAAGGGGTCAGATTCAAATCCAATGATGTCACTTTGTTTAGACTCTTAACAGTCATCCTTATGTTATGCAACAAATTTTAGCAAGTATTTATTCAAATACTTTGACTACTATGGGCATTTTGAGGAGTGAATCCGACTGTTTTGTGATTTCGGATTCACTTTCTTAAAGCTTCTTCTCATTACACACTTATATCCTTTGAAGGGTAATTTTCAGCAAGTTAAACTACTGTTTGTACACTATCAATGGGGTGAATTTGACTATTAGGAAGTCAGATTCATCTACCCTAGTGCTAACTTAACATGATTCCAAACCATATAGAGACTTGCTTATTTAGGCATTTTAGAGGATGAACCTGACCATTCAGAGGTTCAGATTCCTAAACTCTAATGCCCTTTTAACTACATACTTTGTACCCTTTTGAGGGTGAATTCCGGCCATCTATACTACTACTCTGTGCACTATTGTGGGGTGAATTTGACCATTGAAAGGTCAAATTCATCTACCCTAGTGTAATTTATCTCTCTAACATGCTAAACACATATGAAATTACCACCTAGCTATCAAATATTAAGCTTATTAACAGAAACTCAGCACATAACCAAGCAGATTCCAAGAGTTGCATGCATACACTCAGATGATGATAATCTTACTTCAGTTTCAACATTAAGAAAGGAAAAGAAGATTCAGATTCACACATTTTTGAAGAAAACACAACATGAACCAACAAGTTTAATACAAGGTCTGAATTCAATAATTTTGTATAAAGTTCACTGTTACATACCTTTAAAGAGAAAGAAAAACAAGCAAGAGACTTGACCAAATAAAGTTCAAGTATGAACAGCAAACAACAAGAAGCAAGAGAAATCAGCAACAGCAAACAGAAAACCAGAGAGAACCAGTACTCTGCAATAACCAAACCCAGAAATCTTGAGTAGAAATAATTAGGACTCCTAGCAACCAGACTCCAAAACAGAAAACCCCCAAAGGAACTGAGAACCAATTCCTCTAAAAGAAATCATATTTTTCCTTTCTAATAATAACTTTTTGTTTTTTTTAAATGAGAAATATTTTGTATTTCCCCAGCTCAGAGAGTATAAAAAAAGGTCCAAGATCTGTACAAAGAAGGTCTATTTATAGAATATTTGGGAATGAGATATTCTTTGGAATATTCCCTATCCAAAAGCTGAAAAATAGTACTAAATAGTACATAGGGCAGCTGTCAACCTTATCTTTGGGACAGTTGCCGTTGTTTTAGAACCTTCCTCTTTAGAAAATACCCTTTTAACCTTAAAAATCTGATTTCCTAAACTGAGTTACCTAATGTACCCCTTGGAGTCCCTGAATTTAATATTGGGTAATCAATGTTAAACTCACTTGGGTTATTATTTAAAGTTTGGTTAGTTAACCCTAGTTATGTTCTTTAGTCAACTATTAGTTGTTCTTAACTATGGTTGAGTCAATTAGTTAAAAGGTTAATTGATTAAATTTCTATTAGTCAACTAGGTTTATCTTGTTAATTAATGCAAGTCTACCAACTTAAATCCTTAACCTAAGTTAACTGATTCAATTTTGTTAATTCAACTCGATTACCTAAAATCAGAAACTTGACTAACTATTAAGCCTAGGTTAACTAATTTGTTTTAGTCCACTAATCCTGAACTAACTATCTTAGATAGCTTTTAGGATTTAGCTAACTACTTAAGAGACTATTAGACTAGGTCAAACTATTAAACAAATGATTACAGGAAATTGTTGCTAACTAAATTAGTCTTGATAAGTCTAGGTTAAACCATGACCAAACATTGTTTTGGAACTAAGTATTAGCCTAATTGGTTGATTAGTTTCTAATTATTAACTGATTTCAACTTGTTTAGGATTTGGTTGATTAATGATAACTAACTAAGTGGTTAGACTTAGTCAGTTTCCTTGTATTAAAGTTTGTTTAAGTTTCACTTGAGCTTAGGGGGAATTAGTTTGTTTAAGTTACTTGAATATGCCAATCTAACGTAAGAGTTGAAATTTAACCTATGATTAATTGGAAGTTAACATCTAATTGATACTAATAACACAGGCAGCAAAGTCAAGGCTAAATCAAACGACGACCTCAAACAATACACGAGCAAACAACTATAGAGGTTGTTTTACTTACAAGCATTTCAACATATAAATTCAGGGATTTTATCAATCAGTTGTTCATGTTCGTTTATTGACATAATTCACCAACATAAAGATGTCTGGAAATTAGCAGAGAAAGGAAACTTAAACAAAAAGCTAATGCTAATCTTGGTTATACAAATTACTAAACTTGAACAGTTAAATCATACTAAGTAGTGATAAAAACCTAAGCTAAATGCATTTGGGACTTTTAAAAAAGAAAAGAAAATATGAACAGGTAAACGAAAACAGAATCAGAAAACAGTGATGTAATAAAGGAAAATAATGAGTAAACTACGGCCTATACATGCTATCAATCAAGAACACATAGAAAGGAAGTGGGGGATACCCGTTAAAGGGATTTTGGACGGATTCCGGTGACTTGCCGGAACTTGGCCGGTCTCGGACGAGCGTGGAAATGGTCCAAACCCACATGAATTGATAGCACTCACCAAGAGCTATTGACTCATGCCGGTGTGAACCATTGGAGGTCTTGGAATCGACTCGTAGAGGAAGTCAGCCCTTTTGGATTTTCAGATCTGAGATTAATCAAAACTGGGCGGTTTTTTGGGGAAACTGATTGTGGGATGGGATTAAGGGGGAGGAGAAGGTTGTAGGGTGAGAGTTTGGGGTCGATTGGTGGAGATCCGCCGCCAGTAGGCTATTTTCAGGAGGCAGAACCCTAGGGCGGCTAGGGTTTGGTCGAGACAGAAGAGAGAGAGAGACGAAGGGGATGGGAGGCGGCTCTAGGGTTTGGAGGTTAGGCTTTGGATGGAATGGGGGGATGAGCGTTTGGACAGTTTTATAGTGGCTGTGAGAGGGGTTCCCAGCCGTTCGATCTATCTTGATCAACGACTGGATTTGCTCCTTCAAATGAAACGGGGTCGTTTGGGATAGTGTATGGGCAGGCCGGGTAAGGGGGTTATTGGGCTGGGCAGGTGAGTGTAGAGAATGGATTTTGGGCCTGGGCAAATTAGCCCAGGTCCGATTTAACCTCTAGGGTCAATTAAGCTTTTAATTAGTTCAATTAACACTAATTCCAATTAAACTCAAAAAGTAATAATTAATTCTAAACTTATTTTCGTCAAATTAAAAACTAATTAGGAATAAAATAATTAATTTAATACTCCTAATCAATCAAATTCATAATTTGTTAGATAAATGACTAGATTTATTATTTAACCAATAAACTCACATTATGTCAATTAATCGTATTTTCATTATTAACTAATTAAATCAATTACTAAATAGTATATTAATTAGCTCTAATTCTAGTTTTTATCTAATTCAAAAGAAAAATTAGTTAACGAGTGAATAAAACAAAAAAAAAGTGAAATTATCAATTAACACTTGTAATTATTTGAAGGATAAATTTTGTAATTTTCCTAAAAATGATTAAGATTATGCACCTAATTATGCAAAAATAATTCACAATTAATCACTAAAATTCAACAAAAATCTATGAAATTAATTTATTTATCGAATTTTGTAGGAGTATTTAGTAGGTGAAAAATCACATGCTCACAAGGGTCACCTTGATGGACGCTTCTTGTGGACTTAAAGAAGCATGAATCCTGACCATTAACTAACACTGAGTACCGGTTGTTTGAGCGTAGATACCATATCATGTTAATAAAGTGTTCTGCAAACTCCATCTTTCTCAAAACATGCAGTAGATACTTCCAGGAAAATCTGTCATAAGACTTAGCCATATCTAATTTTATCACCACATTTGCAGGTTTTCCCCCCAGCCTTATATCAGTTACAATCTCCTGAGTCAGTAGGATATTCTCAAAGATGCTCTTTCCCTTAACAAATCCAGATTGATTGCAAGAAATTAATGAAGGAAGTATCTTTTCCAATCTATCATGTAACACCCTTGATATCACCTTATTTATACAATTGCTTAGACTTATAGGTCTTAAGTCAGAGAATGTGTGCACCAATGGCTTATTAGGCAGCAGTACAAGGTTTGTATGAGTGACTGATTTAGGTAATGATTCACCTCCATAAAAGACCTGCATCATTCTGTATATGTCTCCTATGATATCCCAACACTCTTGATAAAAATATCCCAGTGAAACCATAAAGTCCACTTGCACTTTCACCACTTAAAGCAAAGACTACACGCTTAACCTCCTCTCTAGTTAGAATCCTACATAGCTCGAGATTTTGATCTTGTGACATCATGGAAGGAAAATTATGTAATAGCTCAAAGTTAATAGAATCATTCTCCTAAGTAAACTGTTGTTGAAAGAAATCCACTGCTGCATTAGCCATCAACTCCTGTGACTCAATCCATGCTCCACCACCATTCTGGATCCTCTTCAACTGTAGTTTTTGCCTCTTGCCATTGACATTATTATGGAAGAATTTGGTATTTCTATCACCTTCTGCAAACCATATCATGTCTACCTTTTGTTCCAATATTGTTCCTTAATGCTCAAATATTTTTTCAACTCTGCTTGTGCCTTTTGAAGGACAATTCTATTAGCAATGGTTGGCTCCTCCTCAAGCACTATCTCCTTAATCCTCACAACATCTTCCCTTATTTCCAACTGCTTGAATATATCACCAAATGTGAGCTTGCTCCATTTGGATAATGCAATCTTCACTCACTTCAGTTTCTGCTTGAACATCAAAAAAGGATCTCCATTGAAGTTTGCCACCCAATTTTTCCTAACAACATCCTTAAAAATGTCATGGTTTGCCCAGAAATTCAGAAATTTAAATGGCTTGACAAATTGTGTTGCAAGTCTCCACAGCTCATTAGCAAAGGTGCATGATCCGAACCTATTCTTATAAGATGTTCTACCTCAATGCTAGAAAAAGAAGATTGGAAAGGTAGATTGACAAAAATCTTGTCCAACCTCTTAAAAATACACTCAGCATTTGGTCTCCCACTCCACCACGTAAAAGGACTTCCTTTGTATCCAAGATCAAATAAACCACATGAATTCACACAAAATGCAAAGTCCTCATATTTTTGGAGGATAAACTGGTAGCCCTCCTATATTTTCTTCTTCACTCAGTACCACGTTAAAGTTTCTACCAACCACCCAAGGTAACTCCATATCACTAGCAAGATAGTACAAATTGTCCCATAATTCCAGTCTTTCAAGTGAAGAACATCTGGCATAGACAAAACATATCATAATATGCTTACTAATGTCTTGATGAAAGACCTTGATAGTCACATATTTTTCAGTATCAATCATTGATTCCCGGTCCACAACATTGTCAAAGAACAACCAAATTTTTCCATTAATGTTCGAATAAGCAACATCCTTTCCTAACTTTCTCTTGTACCTCTGAATATGCCCAGATTTTTTAAATGGTTCCATGAGAGCAACAATGAAGAAACCATACTCCCTATGCATATTAATCACCCTCTGAAAGGCCTGTTGAATTCTCACAGAACTTATATTCCAGATCAAGGTTTTACTCATCATTTAGTGGTTAAGGCTGCCCTCTTGGGAAAAATTCATTTAGGTTGTGGTGGATCTTTGTTTTGCGCTTTTTTATTACCCTTCCTATCATGCTTCTCAATAAATCTAGGTGATAAGTCAGCCCTTCTAGCCACATCATTAAAATTACATGTTGTTGATTCATCATCACCTTCATCTTCAAACTGCCTTTGCTCCACCAGTGCATTATAAATGTCAACTGGAATCACATTATGTGTGATTATATCATGAAGAATCTGATTAGGTGATTGCAATAGTACCTTAACTTGGATCTGCATTGGTTCCTCAGTACCTGAAGCACAAGTCATTGGCATAGCTTCGATAGCTCCAGAATTCTTCTGAACAATAGCATGTTAAACTCCATCTGGTTCATTCAGTGTTTCCTTCTTTAGAGCTTCAGACTTCTTCTCCATGACTCACATATTCTCCTGCATCACCTTAAACTGAAGCTTATAGATAAAACTCAAGTTAGGGTCACTGTAGCAGACAGTGCAGGAACTTCCCATCAACCGTTTCTTGATCTGACCTCATTGTATCATTTAATACCTCAGTAGGAACATTCTCAACTTGATCATCACCTGAAAATTCCATCGAATCACCCACAGAAGTAGCCAAAACCTCAACAGCTCCCCTAGGGTTTACTGGTGCATTGGCTTGTGTCTTAGCTAGATCTTCTTCAGTGAATTTTCACTTGAATCACCTTCCTTAAGTGCTCCTGAAACTCCTCCAGCTGGAAAATTACTTTGCCGAATGTTTGGTTGTTGAGAATCATCAACCCTTATTTCCACTAAATTCGGGTTTACTGTATCACGAGGGTTCTTTACCCATGCCGCTTGCTCTTGGCCATTGCCTCTGAATTCCTCCATTGTTGATCTTGTTTCTGCACCTCTTTGATCCTCTATAACTCTACCTCATCACTCCATAATGGTTTCCCATAATGGACTTCTTGAATCTCCCCATTCTTGTTTGATTCCTCTAATGTTTGAGATGGAATATCTTGGCATAAATGGTACAAACTAACATCGAACTGTCTAATTTCTTCCTTTTTAGTTCCAAAACATCTATGCACTCACTCCAAAGTAGACTCCCTCATACCAGGTTCCTCAATCCCAGAATTAGTAGGATTAGGAGCATTGTCCTTTGCCGCACTTTGAATCCCATTCCCTACTGGTTTGGCAGTTCCAGTAGGTGTAGGATTCACATTCTTCTCCATATTTTACTTGGATTTCTCAAATTCTAGCACTTTTTCAACTACTTTTTTCACACGTTTTTCTCTTTAATTTCTCCTTGCTCCACAATTGAAACCTTCTTATTCTTTTGCACTGGATTTTTAATATTCTCTAGCTTATTCAGCGTGTTCTTTCCAGTTTCATCTTCATTTTCCTTGCCATCAGTGATTCTCAAAATAGCCTGGCCTGATTCTTCAACTTTCAGTACATCAAAAAAGTTCTTGGTTGCTACTGCATCATCCTTGGCCTTCCTTTTCAATTTACCACCCTCCTTGTCATTGGCAACATCAATAGTATGCACATTCTTATCTCTTTGATATATATTCTTTCCCTTGCATCCACTCTTGTTTTGCCGGATTAGGAATAAGCTTTCCCAATACTTTGCCACTAGAAAAAACCTTAGAAGTGTTAGCTGCAGTACCTACTATCTCTTTTCCAGTGTTAACATTCTCAGCAACTTCATCAAATCTCCTATGTAATTCTGGGTGAATAACCCAACATTCCCCACTTCATTTTGACCTTGTTTCTTGCAAGTCTTGCAATACTTAGGCATGTAATCATATTTAATTTTAATCCGTTTAAATTCTTATATCCTAGACTCATCTTCCTCTTCAACTATTTTAATAAGTTGAGAAAATTTAGATAGCAAGTTAACCTCCACCTTCACTTTTGCACAGCTAGGTTTAATGTCGTTTTGTGTTGCAAGATCAGCATGTAATGGATTACCAATAGCACTTTCAAATGAAAATACACATTCCTTACCAAAGAAATTGGGTGGTAACTCCATAAACCTAATCCAAGCTACTGCAATGGGAGTCTCCTCATCAGGTTTCCATCAAGGACTCCACTTCGTGCATCGCATCTGCCACATCTCAGCTTGAGCGTTTAAGTAAAAAAACTGGCTTTGAGAGAAGATGAACAATGTCTTCCATTAAAGACAACCTTATCAATACATGATTATATTCTATTAAACCAATCGAACAAGCTCCTTTAATCTCACATTAAATAAGAATCACTTTGCGTAATTCACTGATAACAGGCTTCCCACACAAAAACTTTCCAAGATCTACCAATTGAAGACCTTGTTGTACGATGGATTGTTTAACCTCTTGATTTTTCCACTTCACCATTGGTTCACCATGAAAAACTTGATAGGTTTTATTGGAAGTTTAGCTAGGGTTTTCATCGGCACATTAATTGTCTTGGGTTGTACTAATTATGCGTAATTAGGGATTGGATTAGGGCCGGTATGTATTGTTTGGGGTTGTGGGGTTGAAGACGATGACTGACCAGCTTCAAAACGAGGTTGGATAATGGCCGGAGACTCCATGAGAGGCCTGCTCGAGCTTCGACTCCCAATCATCGCAAATGCCTATCGTTAGAGCTCTCATGAGGCGCGGGAGGTTTTAGATTAGACTTTTTATCTTTACAAGTTTTTTTTGTAAATAGTTTTATTTTTATAACTATTTGATATTTGTCTTAGTGTATTTCTAGTTCTCTCAGCTTGACATCTGGGGATAAAGACTTTTATGACCCCTAGGTTATTGATGAAGATGCTTGATTGACAAAAGACTATTATGGCCCCTATGTTTGGTCTTGTCATGGACCGACCTCTTGGAAATCTGAATTTTAATTTGGGAGTAAGGGTTGGTATTTGGATGGATATTCTCGAGTAAGCGAGTATGCGGAGCGATGTTGTCTTCTAACAACGTTGGTAAATGATTGGTCGAGGGAGAGAGTTGATCTTACATGAATGATTGGTCGAGGGAGGGAGTTGATCTTACACATGAAATTGACAGTTTTGGCTTGGATGTGCACAACTTGGATGCAGATTTGAGTGCAAAGGTTGATGCGTGTAACGTCCAAAAATTTAATGATGACTTGTGTGAAGCTGAATAAAAACTTCTAGACCAAATTGAGGAGCTAAAACAAGAATACCAATCATTAGACCATGCTTTTCTTGAGGATGCCAATGTTGAAAAAAGTGTTCTAGAGTCATGTGAGAGGGTAGATAACATTACTTTTGGAGAACTGAGTGTGTATATATATGGGGATGTAAATAGTAGTACAGTTCATGAGTTAAGGCGCATTAGACCTCATTCCAATCATTTTTCACATTGTGTTTAGAAATGAAGATAGTAATCGAGCCATCTGAGCTTATGGGGGAGGCAAAGGGTGAGGAGGAGAGTGCTTATATTCTTGAATTTATCGTGCCAAAAAGTAAAAATTACATTCCTCGTCTAAAAGTCGAGAAGTGCAGAGTGAAAAATTTACTACTTGGCCTAATTATCTTTGTAGCCCCACCAAAAGAGCATAGTCGCAGACTCGATGTCCTGTTAGGGTAGAATTCATAAGTTCAAGATGGAGAAAAAAGCCATTCATGTCGTTCCGCGACGTTAAATTAGGTACTTGTTGGGAGGCAAGACAGCTTTACTGCTTTTTTTATTTTTTTTATTTTTTTTATTTTTTATTATGTTTTTATTGTTGATTTATCTTGTAGGATTATGAGCATAGGAATAAAAGCCACTGGAAGTATGCAAACGCGAACCAGATGGCTGGAACTAGTGTGAGGTACCCGCACAAAGGACCACCCTTGGGAGAAGTCTGAGTACCCCGTGAGCTGATATTGCTTCGGCCTTTGGCCTTTCAGGGAGTTTCATGTTCACCTTGTTATTTTTGCTTTAATTTTACATTGGGGACACTATAGTCTTTTAAGTGTGGGGTAGAAGATTCTCTTTGGTTTGGATAATATTATATTAGTATATTATTAATTTCTTATTTTTTTATTGTTAGCCAGCTTCTTATTTTTAATTACATAGTTAGTAATATAAATGGTATGGTATAGTAGTAGTAGTTTTAGTAGCTTAATTTTGAAAAATATATGTAAAAAATTGAATTTTTTTTTAATAAAAAATTGCACTTTTCATGACGATCGATCTCTGATGCGAGACTAAAAGGCATAGTTTAATATGTAATATACCTTACATTTGAGGTGCGTTAATGATAAAAATACACTCTTTATGTGATTAATGGAGTTTATTTCATGTGTAGGTGAATTGGAGATGGAAACGGAGCTAAAGGGATGCAAATACGTCAAAAAATACGCGAAAGGAGACAACCGGGCGATAGCCCGGCGACAGAGTCCTACAGCCTGACCCTACCTGGAGTTAGCCAGGCGTTAGGGCTAAAACGCCAGCCCTACCCTAGCGTTAGCCAGGCGTTAGGGCTGAAACGCCGCCAGGCCTTTGGGTCCAAACGCCCGGGGTTCCCAGTTTCGGCCAAATCCGAGTTTTGACGAGTTTAAGTGTTTCCCGATTGAAATAGAAGTCCCCTACACATTTAGGGTTCGCCCTAAACATATAAATAGACTCCTAAAAACACAACTACGGGATTCGGAAGGGCATTCAAAGGATTAAACAGAAGAAAATCATTGAAGTGCCAAAAACATCGATTTCTACATCTAGTATTCATTACTTTGTATTTCAATTATGCAATTTATTTTAGCTTTGATTCTCAAGAACATGAGTAGCTAAATTCTTTAGTCTAGGGTTTTTGTAGAACCCGTTGGGGATGAATTCATTGTGATATTAATATATTTTGGTTGATTAATCTCGTTTTGTTCAACTACATTCTTATTATAGTTGATTGAAAGGGCCCTTGATTAACTATTCCTATTTATTATGTATCTACTTGAGAAAGAGTGCATATTTAGGTAATTGCTTGAACAACACCACACCCGGAGTATAGACGAAAGTCATAACCGAGGGTTTAGAGGTTAGATTAGAGATAACGATACCTCGGGTGCAATCTAAAGTGAACTGTATTGCGATCTAGCTAGCGTAACTTGAGAGAGTGCGTTTAGTAAATTATCATAATTACTTGAGAGAGATTTATGATAGTTATAGCGTTCATGATTGAAAGAGATAGCCAATTAAATTATAAGAAATATCCAAGGAAGAATTCACCAACGGGGGAAACCATAACCTTAGACCTTTATTATCATTGTTTACATTATATTGTTAGTTAATTGCTAATTTATTATTTTGTTATTAGATTTAGTAAACATCACCAATTGATATTCAAAAGTCTTGAGAAAAGTGATTAAGCAACAGTTTAGTATTTTATAGACTCAATTGATACGTAAAATTCTCTGTGAGATCGACTTTGGGTATAATACCCCAGATTATACTTGCAGCGCCCGTTTAGTCTTTCTATAAGACATAGTTGAGCGTGATCAAATTTTGGCGCCGTTGCCGGGGAATTAACGGTATTATCAATTGAGTTGAAAGAAATACAAAATTCTGAAACATAGTCAATTTTCTTTAAAATTTTCGTTTTCACATTGAACGTTTAACGTTTGCTAAGTGTTGCAGGTGCATGCCTAGAAACTCATCGAGGACTGGTGAAGTAATTGAAGCCTTATCAGACCCTGAGAAAGTTTTCAGGACCATAAACCGGACCAACCGAAAAAGCAAACATCAACCACAAATTGAACAAAT
>MDKJ01205826.1:0-34314 GCA_005239525.1 Nicotiana knightiana
TATTAAAAATATATAAATATGCATTCCGAGAAAGTATGTTTCAAAGAAGAAATTTCTCGATTTAGAAATGATTATATCTTTAAAGCTTTCAAAAATAAACTCACGATTTAAAGGTTTTCACTTGAAGGTTGACCAGTTTTATTGAGTTTATTGGCTAAGGCCACAGTAGATAAATTGATGCAGTACTGAGTTGCTAGTGTTTTATTGGGTTGTGATTCTCGCCATTTGGATTGCATTCTTTCCATTCTATTTGTGTATTTCTATTATGTTGTCCGTTGATCGTAATTATTGAATTTCCTGTCGTATTATTCGATCGTATCGTTATTTATATTGAAAAATCTTTAGATAGATATTATGTTTCGGTATTTTATGCATTTATGCCTTTCTACTTATTAGACCGGTGGTGTCTTGACTAGTCCGCGTCACTACTTCACCGAGGTTAGTCTTGATACTTACTGGGCACCGTTGTGGTGTACTCATACTACACTTCTGCACATTTTTGTGTGCAGCTTCAGGTTATTGTTGTTGGTAGCTGCGCAGATCATTGCTGAGGAGACTCAAGGTAACCTGCTGCTGCGTTCGCAGGCTTCAGAGTCACCTTCCTGTTTTATTTCTATTCAACTGTACTTATTTATTCCTACACAGTTGTATTTAGATTTGATAGAAAGAATTCGTAAAGCTTATGACTTGTATTTACCGGGTTTTGGAAAATTGTAAACTCTGTCAAGAATTCTATTTCGAAATTTTTAATTTTTAATTCCCTTTATTATTGTTGTTGTTCAGTGGAAATGTTAGGCTTACCTAGTCCTTAAGACTAGGTGCCATCACGATACCCAACAGAGGGAAATTTGGGTCGTGACATCAAAAGCTAAAATCGAAGATAGATTGATGGAACATAACCAAAATCAAATAGAGACACTTACCCCAATTCATATGGTTTAAATCCCCTAAAAAATTGCCCAATTCCGAGCTCCCCAACTCAAAATATATTAAATGAACAAAACCCTCGTTTTAACTCTTTTCTGCCTCGTTTCTTATTTCAAATGATCTCGAAACTCGCTTTTGATTCCTCCAATGGATTTCTTGTGAAATTCTAATCAAGTTAGGCTCTTGAATAACTTCATTTGACCTTATATTGAAGGAGATATGTTGGTTTCAATATTTGAAAATAGTACATATTTTTAAATACGAAGTCAGTGGCAATTTCATAATTAATCTGAAAAATCTGGCAACCCAATTCTTAATAAAATGACCATAACCCTCTCATACGATGTCCAAATTCGATGATTCTTTTTGCTATGGCTCCTTAATTATGATACGGATCTAATGCTTCAATAAAAACAGAAATTGAAGCTAATTTGCTTAATGTAGTACCATTTATGCTTGAAGAAACAACATCAAAACACAAAAATAAACAAGCGCAACACAACCCAAACCTATCTGAAACTCATCTGATCCCCTCGGGACCACGTCCGAACATACCAACAAGTCCCATAACATAACGCGGACTTACTCGAGGCCTCAAAACACACATAACAACATCGCAGTGACGAATCACACCTCAATCCAAAAATCAATGAACTTGAAACTTCAAACTTCCACAACCGATGCCGAAACCCATCAATTCACGTCTGATTGACCTCTAATTTTGTACACAAGTCACATTTGACATTATGGGCCTGCTCCAACTTTCGAAATTGAAATCCGACCCCGATATAAAAAAGTCCACTCTCGGTCAAACTTTCCAAAAAATCCAACTTGTGCCATTTCGAGCCAAATTCAACTACGGACCTCCAAATCACAATCCGGACATGCTCCTAAGTCCAAAATCACCCAACGGAGCTAACGGAACCATCAAAATTCCAATTCGAGGTCAAATACTAAAAAGTCAAACTCGGTCAACTCTTTCAAATTTAAAGCTCCCTAGTTGAGAATCATTCTTCCAAATCACTCCCGAATAATCTGAAAATCAAAACCGACGATTCACATAAGTCAAAATAGATCATACGAAGCTACACACGCCCGTAAACTACCGAGCGAAGTGCAAATGCTCAAAGCGACCTGTCGGGTCGTTACAAATAAATATATTTCTTCTATTATATTATAAAAAGCAAGTAGTAGACAAAAATATTAAACAAAGTAATATGCTAATAAATATTTCTTTTAACAATGCAATAATACTAAACATTAGATAATATAATAAAGAAAATACAGATAAAAAATGTTATTCAATGACTATACATTCTCTTTAATTTAATAGAGATTTTATTCATTAAAAATTCAGATAATATTATTAAGAACAATAGGATAAAATTTAAAATAAAACATTTCAAGAGTAATAAAATATATATATCTTCTATTATATTACCAAAAAAAGTAGTAGACAAAAATATTAAAAAAAGTAATATGCTAATAAAAATTTCTATTAACAATGTAAAAATATTAAATATGGAAAAAGTTCAATAAATAAAAATATAGAACAAAAAATTTACTCAATGACTATACAAATCTCTATAATTTAATAGAGATTTTATTCATTAAAATTCAGAATATATATTGAGAACATTAGAATAAAATTGAAAATAAAAAAAAATATTTCAAGGGTAATAAAATATATATCTTCTATTATATTACAAAAAGAGTAGTAGACAAAAATATTAAATAAAGTAATATGCTAATAAATTTTTGTATTAGTAGTGCAATTATATAAAATATTGGATAATATAATAAAGAAAAATACATGACAAAAAAGTTATTCGATCGCTTTATAAGTCACTTTAATTTAATAGAGATTTTATTCACTAAAATTCAGATAATATTATTGACAACAACAGAATAAAATTTAAAATAAAAAATATTTCAATATTAGTAAGACATATATATATCCTCTTATATTACAAAAAGAAAGCGAGCATACAAAAATATTAAACAAAGTAATATGCTAATAAAAATTTCTATTAATAATGTAAAAATACTAAACATTGCATAATAGAATAAAGAAAAAATATTTAAAAAAAAAGTTATTCAATGACTATATAAGTCCCTTTAATATAGATTTTATTATTGGATATATCATATTCACAAATAAGATGACAATTAAAATTTTTTAAAATAATACGATCTAATATGTACGTTCAAACAAATCCGTTCATAATTTGATTTAATTAATATTTTTTAATATTGATCGCGCATCGCACAAGTACACTACTATTGAAGAGAAAAGCAAAACTTTTCTTGGATATTGGAGGCGGATGTAAACCAAAAAAATTAAAAGAACAAAATCAGAGGGGTTATTAGTTCTCTGCTTTTAGTGCATTTGGAATTGAAGCGTTGTAGTTTTTGGTTTGAAACTGGGTCGGGGAAGTGGTTCGTGCCTTTTCGTGTAATTAAATCCTAAAATAAGGAAAAGAAAAAGCTTAAAATTTGAGAAATTAAATAGATGTAATTCCTATTCAATGGCATATGCCACGTCAATTTTCAAAAGCCCTTCTTTATAATTATAATTTTTGATTCCGTAATGGAATCAATAGCTTTTCCGAACAGGGATATCATTAAAATGATTGTGAGCTAGACTATACAGATTCTCTTTTTCTTCCCCCTCAAGAAAACCCAAATTCCTCTTTTTGGCTGAGGCAGGTGTTACTCCAACTAATGGTCTGAAATATATGTGAAATGTCAAGGAACAAAACTAGATACAACAAAGGAATTAATATATTTTTACAAGGACAGATAGATATGGCATTATGAAGTACAAAACATATCTATTAGCGAATAAGCAAGAAGAGACATGGATGGACTTGGACCAGAATATTACAACTTAATCACCAAAGAAACAAAGAAAAACAAGACAAATGACAATTTATTGGTCTTTTCTCAAAAGAGTAACCACTAGAAGTTCTCCACTGCCATAATTGGGATAGAAAGTTTAGTCCTCCATGTTTATGATGCAACGAAGGCCTTCTCCTTTCAACATTAAATCAAAAGCCTTGTTGATTTCAGCAAATGGGAGTTTATGAGTGATGAACTTCTCCAATTCAAGTTCCTTGTTCATGTATTTCTCGACGACGGAAGGAAGAT
Source organism: Nicotiana knightiana (assembly GCA_005239525.1). Lineage (NCBI taxonomy): Eukaryota > Viridiplantae > Streptophyta > Magnoliopsida > Solanales > Solanaceae > Nicotiana > Nicotiana knightiana. The sequence goes on from MDKJ01205826.1 coordinate 4,078, forward strand.
CCGAACAGGGCTTGTAGTTTCCGAAGAATGTTCCCTTGAGAGTCCTTTCATTCAATAAGTTCATAGGGTGTGTCTTGAATACAGCTTCTTTATGAGGTACTCCAACAAGAACAGCCACTCCCCAACCCTGAATATTAATTACAAGGCATGTACTTTCAGTATATAATTAAGGCAGTAAGTAATAAGAACATAAGCTAAGGTAATTTTATGAGACAAAGCATACATCATGGACACATTCAAATGCTGAAATCATAGCATCAATGTGGCCTGTACATTCCACGCTCCTGTCTACTCCGCCATCGGTCATCTCAGCAATTACCTAATCAAACAAGAATCCAAGAAAAGATTATCAAATTCAACTCACGGTTTGTTTTTCCGTACTGATCTTATTAGTAAACTAAGAAAACATGAGCACCTCTTGAACTGGTTTATTATGATCCTTTGGATTCACAAACTCTGTCACGCCAAATTTCTTAGCTGTAGAATATAGGCAAAATTGATTAATGAGTTGAGACAAGCTATAAGGAAGGAATTAAATAAGATAAAGGATCAAGAATGTTGAAGATTCAAGTGAAAAATATCAAGTGCTTATGTGTAGGTTCAACTTAATTACCTAACTCAAATCTACTAGCATTTAAATCAACACCAATTATCCTTGAAGCACCAGCAATTCTTGCTCCTTCTGCAGCCTGACCAAATGGGATCAGATCATTAGTAAGATTCAAAAAAGTAAGTAACATATGGGAAAGAACAAATCATTGAAAAATATTTGCAATATGGACAGGGTACTCACGGCAAGGCCTACAGCCCCCAGTCCAAATATAGCCATACTTGATCCTTTTGTTGGTTTAGCCACATTCAAAGTTGCACCAAGGCCTAGAAAAGAAGCATTTGATCAATCAACAATTGAACTCCTCACATGAAACTACTATTTGAGATGCATAATTCATCGTCGTTTATCGTATACCTGTGGAGATTCCACAACTGAGGACACAAACTTTGTCAAGAGGAGCAAGGGGGTTGATTTTAGCCACACAACCAACATGAACCACAGTGTATTCACTAAAAGTAGAGGTGCCAACAAAATGGTATATAGGCTTTCCATTTATAGAAAACCTAGATTGTCCATCTTGAATCATTACTCCCCTATCAGTGTTAATCCTTAAGAGGCTGCACATATTGCTTTCTTCCGATTTGCAGTGAGCACAATCTTTACATTCCCCTGTGAACACAGGCAAAACATGATCTCCTGGTGCAACTTCTGTTACTCCCTCTCCAACACTCTCCACAATCCTAAATATTCCATAATATTAAAACCAAGAAAACAACAGAATTCAGTACCCTTTTGGCTTTAGAGACAATCAATGATTAATTTAAATCAATCAGTTGAAACAACATAGTACATACCCTGCTGCTTCATGTCCAAGAATTCGAGGAAAGACTGGATTTTGGCCCTGAATTATTCGAATGAGTTAAAAGATACCGATCCACATTGTGGTATTTGCTTAAGTTAACAAATTTTTCAAGAATATAACTTTTTTTTTTTTTTTTTTACCTTTGCTTCCCAGAAGTAGACATCAGTATGGCAGAGAGATGTGTAGAGGATCTTAAGACGAACTTCCATTTTCTGTGGAGGTGCCACCTCCACTTCTTCCATCACTAATGGCTTCCCTGCCTCCCATGCCACAGCAGCTATAAAATGACATTAATTTCCATTAGTTCAAATTTTACCAAAAAAAAAAAAAAAAAAAAAAAAAAAAAAAAAAAAACATTTGCGAACTGTGTCATATTAAATTATTTAACTATTAGGGATAACGTATAAGAAATTAATGGAATTAAATGAATGTTCATACCTTTGCAACGAATGACTTGCCCCACAGTACTGCTTGACATTTTTTTTTCTTGATTTCCTTTACTGATCACTAAAATAGGAAAATTTTATGTAGAGAAGAACTTTGATTGTTTCTGAAAACTGAGTTAAATATCTTGAGGTGTGATGTGGCACTGCATTAGCTGGGGTATTTATACGTGAAAATACAGAATCGTGAAATCGAAAAGTTAAATACAACAGGCCAAAGTAAAACCATTTCCATGTTTTGGTCGCTGGGTTTTCGAAACCGGTTTTTGGCTGTTTGTTTTGTGTTACCGTTTGAGTTTTTGTCAAGTAATAAGAAAAAGGTGGTGGTAATATTCCAAGAGAAAAATCGATTTGATTTATTAAACCTAACAATGTTTTGACCCCCAAAAAAATGTTATTTTTTACACGCCCATTTTTTTTTTAAATTCGGATAGACACGATTCATCTCTCCTTTTTGATCAAACATGACTTCATCTTTCAAAAGTAAAATTTAAATAATTCAAAATTATGAAAAAACAGAAAAAACTATTTTTGTTCAGAACTGTGGAAAACATATTGAATATTTTATTTATCAATACTACTCGACTCAACTTTAAGAAAGTAAAACAATAATTTGGTAATAGAGAAAGTAATCTATGTTAACATGTCTTAATTTTATTTTCAAGCGAATAGCTTAAGAAAATCTGAAAGTATTTTAATTTTGCTAAAAATCTTATAAACTTGGATATAAGTGTTTTACACATACAATTGAAGGGTAAATTTCACAAATAGTCGCTAGATTTTCTTATTCCAAGAATGACCCACCCGACAAAATAGCAATATATGAAATTAAAATAATACTAAAAGTGAATCTTTCAACACACAATACTTCTATTTTTTATTTTCTTTTCAAGTTTTCATTCAAATTGATAGTATTTCTATTTCACGTGCACTCTAATTATACCTTCTTGTGATGACCCGATAGGTCAACTTATGATTTAAACCTAATTTTGTGATCCAAAATCTTTAGAAGTCATTTTTAGCCTTTCTCGAATTGTATGCGCAGTCCGGGCATCTTTCTGGGAAGCTTTTATGTTAAAAACTGATAAAAAATAAGAAACTTTGCTTAAAAACTTCATTTGAGTTGATTTCGGTCAATATTTTTGTCAAAAGGGACACAGATTCGTGTTTTGACGGTTTCGGTGGGTCCGTATCGTGATTCGGGACTTGGGCGTATGCCCGGAATCATAATCGGAAGTCCCTAGCCTGAGATATCGGGCTACGTCGAAAGTTGAAGGTTGAAAGCTTATTGAAATTGAAGTGTTTGACCAAAATTTGACTTTTTGGGTAACGGGTTCGTATTTTGGTTGTGGAACCCGGTATAGGTTCAATACCATAATTATGACTTGTCTGTGAAGTTTGGTGAAAAACAGAGTTGATTTGACGTGATTCGGACGTCCGGTTGTGAAAATAGGAATTTCAAAATTTTCTTGAAAATTTTATGTGATTTGGGGTTAAATTCATAGTTCTAGGTATTATTTGGCGATTTGATAGCGCGAACAAGTTAGTATGATATTTTTTTTAGACTTGTGTGCATATTTGGTTTAGAGCCCCGAGGGCTCAGTAAGTTTCAGATAGGCTACAGAGTGATTTGAACTTAGGAAAATTTGTTGGTTTAACCAATCTTGTTGCAGACCTCTAATCTCGCATTTGCAAGATCAGGCATTACAATTGCGATATCTGAGAGTTTCGCATTTGCGAGCTTCTCATCGCAAAGGCGAAGAGGAGCTAGGCCACACAGGTTTCACAATTGTGAAACAACCTTCGCATTTGCGAAGTTGGTCTTGAGAGGGTAGTCTTCGCATTTGCGATGATTGGGTCGCATTTGCGTTTATCTAGCGTTCGCATATGCAAAACTTTCCTCGCATTTGCGATGCCTCCTTCTCATTTGCATGCGAAGCCCAGGTCGCAAATGCGACATCTACAGCTGATGAAAAGAGACTTTGACGGGATTTTTGATTCATTTCAAAATTTTCAAATCCTAGAACCCTAGAGGCAATTCTTCCAAGACCAATTCTTCACCAAAATATTGGTAAGTGATCCTAACCCACTTTCTTTCAATTTTTCATCACATTTAATGAATTTTCAACCTAAAATCTAAGATTTCCATGGTAGAAATTGGGGGTTTGGATAGAATTAGGAATTTTTGAAAAATTAGGATTTAGACCTCAAATTGGGATCGGATTTCAAAACTAATTGCATAATCAGGTTCGGGGGTGAATAGGTGAATGAGTTTTGGTTCGAACCTCGAGTTTTGACCAAGCAGGACCGGGGTCGATTTTTTATTTTTGGGGGAAAAGTTTGGAAAATCAAAATTTATGCATTGTAATTGATTTCTTTAGGAATAATTGATGTTATTGAGTTAATTGTGGCTAGATATGAGTGGTTTGGAGGTTTATACTAGAGGAAAAGCGGTAATTGATCATTGATTGGCCTTTGAAGCGAAGTAAGTGTTGTGTCTAACTTTGACTTGAGGGATTGGGAACCCTTGACTTAATTGCTATATGAAATTCATGTGAGCGGCATATATGTGAGGTGCCGAGTACTTATGCCCCGCCAAGTTATCTGTTTTGCCTGTTTCCTTTCCATTCTTTTTCATATTGTCTTTTTCCCTGCCTTAACTATTACATGCTTTATTTTTATATCCATGCCTAATTGCTTCTTGTTAGACATCGTATTAATTATTCCGCAGCTTTATTGTCTCCTATTATTTGCTTAAGCTGGTTTATCGGTGCCTTTTTATGATATATTCTAGATTGGTCTCGCAGAGTAGTATTACTTGTGTAAAGTTTCATAGTGTACAAGCTTCCTATTTGCTTTGGTTTGAAGTTTAAGTATTGTGAAGGGTTTTGGGTTGAATTGTAAAATTTATGTACTTACTGAGTAATTGATACTGATATGATGGGATCGGGTTGCACACCGTAACATGTGAAATAATGGTGATATTTTTAGGAGGAATAAGGGTGAATTGATATTGTACGGTGAGATCGGGTTGCACGCCGCAACAGGTGTAATAAGGGTGTGTTGTGGTGAAATAAGGGTGAATTGTGATTGTGATTATTGTGATATGGTGGGATCGGGTTGCACGCCGCAACAGGTGTAATAAGGGTGTGTTGTGGTGAAATAAGGGTGAATTGTGATTGTGATTATTGTGATATGGTGGGATCGGGTTGCACGCCGCAACACTTTTATTTATATTATGTCGTTTATGTTATTAAGAGAAAATAAGGGAGGAATATGATATGTACGGTAGGATCCGATTGCGCGCTGCAACAACCTATATCTTTATACTTTACCGTAACTATGTTAGTTGTACGGTATTCTTAAATTGCACTTAATTAGCAATTTAAAAATTCTTAAATTTTTAAATTCACACGTTAAAAATTCACCTTTTAACATTAATTAGCAATGAAGTTGACCATGTTAACATTTACTATATATTCACGTAAACACTCCTAACACATACTCCAACACTATTTACTCCAAGGACAATGTAGGAAAAAAATAATTAATCCATTCTTGAAATCTAGAAAGATCACTTATTTTGGACCACAAAAAAAGATCCAAAAAATCAATTATTGTGGACTGAAGGGAGTAAAAGCCAAAAGCCATAAGTTGGTGGAAATACTCAACTTTTGACTTTTGACTTATTTTTGTATTTTGCATGCATAAAACTAAGTGTTTTTAAGCACTTTTATCATTGTCAAACCACCACAAAAACTAAAAAAGTACTTTAAAAACATTAAATACTTAAAATAAGCCAATTCAAACACCTACAAGTGGACCAGTTTCATTTTCTTTCTTCTCTTAAAGATAAGATTCATATTTTTCTCCCTCTCCATCCCGCCTCATCCCTTTCATGCCTTTACCCTTCCATATTTTGAAGTTATATTCCTGTATATAGTTTGATCTTGGAAATTGATAAACTCCTTTTACTTCTTTGTCAGCTTGATTCTACTTAAGCAGTTGTATTGGGTTGTTTGATGGTTTTCTCCCATCCCTTTCATGAAAACTTGGGTGGTTTTTCTATAATTGGTCTTTTGATTATTTCAACAACGATAGTTAAACCAATTATCTTCATGTCATGTGCTGTCAACCTAAAAAAGGTGATGACTACCTAGATGCTTCGTGCATGTACTAGCAACAATTTAGTACATACAAAATCGGGAAATACATAAAAATCGGGCTCGCGAGGGATTGAAGATTAATTTCGAGTTTCATCGAATCAGAACACGAGGTCAGAATGTCCGTCCTCGAAAGCATAGAGTCCATGATTCTGAAATCGACCCCAACCCAAATAAGCTCGAAGAGGCATTGCTGGTATAACCAACAGAAGATCGAAATAACGGAAGACCGAAATATTCTAAACCGGTCGAATATCGCGGTGTGAATCTTGGCACGTATCAATAAGGAACCGGCAAATTAGCAAACCATGAGATTTTTAACTTTTATAGCATTGTACCTAAAGTAGGACTCCCCTACTACATAAAGGGGGTATGCTTACTTATAAAGCATATTGTAACACACATCCCAAAGCAGTATATTGTTATTTTTAGTTCTCGCTATTTCTTGGGTCATTCTGTTCTGATAACGATAAAAGCATTTTTAGCTCGAGGATGGTTAACCTTCCAAGGCTATGACTGTTCAACTTTTGTGATTTGCATTTACTTTCTCATTGTTTATTTCAATTTCAATCTGATTTATCATTATTGTATCAGGTTAGATCACGTATCCTTAAAACCACATACAAATTCAATTGTTATCCGATTTTGAAGGTAAAAAGTTTGACGCCCACGATATGAGATTAGAAGGATTTCGACTACAAGTCGTGGTGTGAGAAAGAGGATTAAAGGGGGGGAACCGCTCTGGCCTTTGGATGTATTCAAAAAACAATTACCTAAATGGCAAGGAGAGTATTAAGGTATTCACAAGAGCTATAAGTTATGAAATGATAAGAGCATCAGTTAAAGTTCGAGGACGAATGTTCCAAAAGGGAAATGATGTTAAGCTCTGAAATATTACGTCGATATTACGTATCACAATATTATATTACGATGATGTTATGCCTTGCAGTATTACATTACGATGATGTTACGTTTCGCAATATTAAATTACGATGATATTGCACCCTGTAGTATTGTACGTTGAATTTGTCGTAAGGTAATTGACATCAGTCCAAAGAAAAGATTATTTTGAAATTATAAGGAGTATGCTATTTCAAACAAATGATGAGAAAATTCGTGAAGGTAAAAGGGAAGCAAGTCAAAGAAAATGGATTTTCGTCCAAATTTGGCATTTTGGGATAAAATACGGCCCGAGCTAAAATACCCGATAATTATGGACTAGTACCATACAAGGTACCACGTGGCCATGATAGTAAGATGTATAATGTATGATAAAAGTGGGTAATATTTTAAGTAATTTGAGATAGTCCTTAATTATGTGGATAATTAATTAATGGTGAAAATAATTATGGCATTAAGTGGATAAAGGTCTTGTTGAGATTGCCACATGGCATAAGGTTAACCAAGGTGGCAAAATTATGCAAAATGAGTCATTAGGAAAAGCTTTATCTTGTTTACACGTTAATATTGATTGGTATCTTTATTGGAGAGTATAAGGCCTTGCAAAATTCATCAAAACAATATTTTAGATACCATTACAAAGATTAGATGGAAAAGTGACTTCCTTCAACAATTCATTAAGAAATGCATGAAATCGTTACTGTCCAGATACAAAGTTTGATCAAAATTCACGAAAATGTGATGTTCTACATTTACCAAGTAGCGACCTTCAACAAAGAATTCATGCGAAGTTATATGGATTCTTTTCCTACTTCGATTCTCTATTACGTGTTCCGTCGCAAAAGATGTGTGTTAGAGGGATTGTCAAGAGAATCGGCTAATGTATGTTAAGGATATCCCTTCTTTCTTTTTGGCATGATCTTTACAAACGAACGAAACGAGAAAATGCACAACTTTCATAAAATACTCTATTCATAGAAATGCTAAAAATGTGTATATTCTTATTCTTCCATGTACCATATTATTCTATCATCTGTTCATGGGTCTCAGAAATATGTAAGTTGATAAAGTTTATTTCATTATATTAATCAGAGTCATAATGGCCTTATGACGTACCGAGAGATTTTATTAACGTATTTCATATGCATTTCATGCATTTATACATGCACATTGACCCATGACCAGATGACGTATATATATATATATATATATATATATATATATATATGGGATATGGAAAAGGTTATGGCGTTATATACGCACCACGACCTGATCAGCTGGTATACGTTGATGATTTTGCCCACAGTGGTCGCGATGGTATGATGGGATGCCCTCAGAGACCTGATGATGTTATGAAACATGTACCTATGCACGACATGACATTCTTACGCATATGCATGATACTATAATTATTTTACGATTTACGGAGTGATCCAGACTTACAGGTTGAGTCATTTACTCTATAATTTTCACATGTTTGTTATGTACTTATTTATGTGCCTTACATATTCGGTACATTATTCGTACTGATGTCCCTTTTACTTGGGGACGATGCGTTTCATGCCCACAGGTCCCGATAAACAGATCGAGAGCCCTCCTAGTAGGCTATCAACTCAGCGGAAGATGTTGGTGCGCTCCATTTGCTTCGGAGTTGCTTGTTTGGTTAGTATGATTTAGACGTGTATTGTTTGGTATGGTGGTACTTTGTCCCGACCCTTATGAAAATTATGTATTCTTAGAGGTTTGTAGACAGATTTCATGTACGTAAAACATTGTATGGTCTTGTCGGCCGATGTTCAGTATACGAGTGGATATTTGGTCTTATAGGCCCGTATTTCTTATGTATAAGTTGGTATCTCACGTTGTATTCTACTTATCTCACGGAAGCCTTCCGGCTTAGTTATCTACGATAGTATGATACGTTATGTTGGTACTTGGTTGAGTAAGGTACCGATGCCCGTCGTGGCCCATCAGTTTGGGTCGTGACAAAAGTGATACCACTTTTGCCATGACCCAAACCGATGGTCGTGACGGGAACCCGGTACCTTACTCAACCGAGTACCAACGTAACGCATCTTTCATATCATTCTATCATAGGTAAATGGATAAAGCATGAGGGAATACAAACTTATACATATGAAGTACGAGCCTATAAGACCAAAATAGTCACTCGTGTACTGAACATGGGCCGAGAAGGCCATATAACCTGCAAGTTCAGATAACTCTGTAAATGATGAAATAATTATAGTGTCATGCATATGCGTATGAATTTCATGTCGTGCATAGGTACATGCTTCATAACATCATCAGGCCTCTGAGGGCATCCCATCATATCATATCGGCCACTGTGGGAAAAATCATCAACGTATACCAGCTGATCAGGTGGTGGTGTGTATATAACGCCATAACCTTTTCCCATATCCCATATAAATATAATATACATATATACGCGTATATAACGTCATCTGGTCATGGGTCAATGTACGTGTATAAATGCATGAAATGCATAAGAAATACGTTAATAAGCTTTTCTCAGAATGCCATAAAAACCAATATGCCTTTTGGATAAACTTTATAAAATACGTATTTTTCTGAGACCCATGAACAGAAGATATAATAATAATTCACATGGGGAATCCAGAATATAGACACCCCTAGTATTTCTATGAATAGAGTCATTTATGAAAGTTGCGTATTTTGCTCGTTTAATTTGTATTATTTGGATCATGCCAAAAAGAAAGAAGGGACAACCTTAACATACCTAAGACGGTTCTCTGGACAATCTCTTTAACACACGACAATCGCGATAAAACACGTGACGGTAAGACCGGAATAGAAAAAATCCATATAATATTCTTGAGAAAGATTATACCGGGATCCCTTAATATTGCAAATCCCAGTACTATATTGTCTTATAACTTCACATGAATTCCTTGCTGGAACAGTAACGTTTCATTCCTATTATTATGAATCGTTGAAGATGCTGATAAAATAACACGTTTTGAAGGGAACTTTGAATGATAAGGAATTATTTTGGTTGAAATCTTCATCATCAATTCATGTGCTTCTTTCCATCAAAGAATACGTTACTTTACAGAGACATAAGCATAACCTTTAATGTCTTAGGTTGGTGTCTTTACCAAAGAGATTGGGCCCACCTTTTGATGACTTAGCAAAATAATTCTCTAAGTGTAACACCTCATTATATGAACCTAAGAGTCATGTTTAGATAAGGTCCTTGGGTGCCATGTTTTTGTGGTCCAAGCCTTATCCAAAACCACCCTTAATTAACCACTAATCCCGTGGTTAATTTGATCTCACTATCCAATAATTAACCAATTACCCACACAACTAAGAATTATCTCAACTTACTTAAAATACTACTCTCTTTTAACATACCTTGTACACCTTACTAGCATGGTCGTGTAGTACCTTGTATGGCACAGTCCATAAACATCGAGTATTAACGCTCGGCCTGTACTTTATCCCAATATGCCAAACTTAGACAAAAAAAATATTTTTTTTTGACTTGCTTCCCCTCTCACCTTCATGAATTTACTCATCATTTGTTTAAAATAGCATAATCCTTATAATCTCAAAATAATCTCTTTCCTTGGACTAATGTCAATTACTTTATGACAAATTCAAAGTTCAGAACTCAGTTGACTGCTTCTATAGAGAAGGCGGAGCGTCCTTGGCTCAGCATTATAGCACATAGGGCTTCGGCGCTACTACAACGCTTCGCTAACTCGAAGCGCCTCGCTATGAGAATCTAGCTTCGCATGAATAGGCCGAAATGGTCTCGCGAAGCCGGTCCCCGGAATCCCAGCGACAAAGTCAAACTTAGACTGGCATGCTTAAAGCTAGCTTTCTAACTCTTTGATTGATAAATAGAACTAGATCTCGACCTGGCTTTCTCACACTAAGAGGAAATGCAGACTTTCTGGCTTGAAGACTAACTTGGAAACCAGGCTTTCACCCTCTAACCCAGCTTTCAAAGAAAACTGTCTGGAACAGCTGCTTTCAAGCATCAAGAATTGATGATGCCCCCCTTAGGACAGCAACTGGGCTCCCGGTAAATGGAACGGGCTGGAAAGAAACAACAATAGCAACTCCTTCTAAAACCCCAAGGAAAGGGGAGATAGAAAGACTATTCAGTACAACGGAGAGAGTCTATTTGATGATAGATTCCCTCGATCGGCGATCGTTCAACGGACTACTTTTGCGATGTATGTCACATGAAGAAGCTCAGCAAGCCTTGCAGGAAGCACCTTAGCGCTGGAAGTTCTAGCAATGGGCAGCTAGGCAAAGGAATATTACATAGCGTACAATATTACAGGGTGCAACATCGTCGTTGTCACGACATAAATTCTAACTCAGGTCGTGATGGAGCCCAACACCGTAGTCGGGCAAGCCAATATCAGTTTACAAGCGAGATTACTTTACTTATTTAAATGTTTAAGTGCTTGACAATTTTTAGATTTAGAATCATTTAAAGAAAATTGTCAAGTGATGCAACTTGATTAAATGAACTAAAAATATCGTTTTCCAACATATGTAGTGTAGCCAAAAATATTAGAAAAACCAACTACGCGCGCCAAGACCTAGTGTCACAAGTCCATAGGCGACTAGTGGAATATACAAAGTAGACAAAATAAATATACAATTGTCTCAAAGGGGTAGACAAAATATTCAAAAATAATAGTAACTCCACAGTGCTGTTGAGGAACGCCGGGAAGAGCAGCTCACCGTGTAGTCTAGTCCAGTAAGTACTCTCACGATCGCGTTCCGGTATGATAACCAGATGCACCAACCTTAGAACCTGTACAATTAAGTACAGAAGCGTAGCATGAGTAGATATAAACAAATATGTACGCAGTGAGTATCCTATCTAAACTCGCAGAAGTAGTGACGAGAGGTAGACATATTACTTACTAGGGTCATTAGCAATAATATAATTAAGCAGGTTTAATCAGGATTAGCAATTATGAAAATCAAGTAGACATGGAATATCAAGTATATGAACTACCACCTACCGCAAGTATCAAATAACAACATTAATACAAGTCCAAGACCCCTACCACATAGAACAATTCATTTGACAATATTAATAAGACTCTCAGTCAAATACATAGCATATAGTATGCCGAGGCGTACGGCCGAAGCGACGCAAAAATTTAAATGTGCACTGCCGAAGGGTCGAACGGCTCGAACCATAGATGCATCTATTACCTCGCTCGCGAATTGATCGTGCTACGTGGTTGACATAATATAAGGCTACCCCCCTTACGAATCATACATGCGACACGGGTGCTCGTATACATACATAGAATTGTTAGAAATTCAGGACATATGAAATTCATACTTGGAAAGACAAGAATCATGGCAAAAACAAGATTTAATGTAACCTTCCATTTTCTCATGCTAGTTTCAAGGATAATAATCGCCTAGGAATACGTGCAAGGATACAAGTAAGGCATATAAGAATGCTTGTGAGTCCTAAAGACTACCCGACATAACATAGTAGTAGCTACGCACGGACTCTCATCACCTTGTGCGTGTGTAGCCCCCGCAAATAAGGATAATTCAATGATTTATAATTACCTATGGGGACAATTCCCTCTTAGAAGGTTAGAAAAGAGACTCACTTCGCGTAGAACCTACTTCCGGGTCAAGAACGCGCCCGAAACTCCAAACTCTACACCCGAGGACTCGAAACTAGTCAAATATTATATAAATACGTTAATATACACTCAGAAGTATGAAATTATCTTACTAGCTTAGCTAATTCATCTTTCTTGAAGAAATCCCAAAATACACCCCCGGGCCCACATGCTCTGATTCCGGAAACTTTTGAAGAAAACACTCACCCATGGCCTAAGGGTCATTAATATATAGGTTTTACATGATTTCATGGTAGAAAAGTGGTGAAATTCCCTAAAGTTCATCAACCCTAGGTTTTCACCCTAACCCCTTTGATTTCCACTAATTAGGTGTTAATCTACCTAAGATTTAGTGTAATAATCTAACATTTAATTGGAAATTACTTACCTTTTAGTAGCTAGGCCGAATACCCTCTTGAATGCTCTCAAAATCACCAATGGAGGAGAAGAAAGTGGTGAAAAATGGTTGAGTCCCGAATTAAATGGGCTCACTGCCTTCAGTGACCTCACACCCGCGACTCGAGGACCGCACCTGCGAGCAATTGGTCGCACCTGCGGATTTTGGCAAGGATCCTAGGGATCGCACCTGCGGTAGAAATTCCGCACTAGTGGACCCGCTCCTGTGGAGAAGGGTCCACACCTGTGAAGGTAGGACTTTCCTCCTGGGAGTCGCACCTGCGAGGCCTCGACCGTAGGAGTGGTCTCGCACCAGCGACCTGGGAAATCGCACCTGCGGTCACACCAAACCTGGTGCACTAGCAACTGAAACTGCTGGTTTTTGGCCCCGAACGGTGTCCGGGAGGCACCTGGGCCCACCTAAGCCCCCGTGCAAATCTACCAACAAGTCCTAAATCATATTACGGACGTGCTCGAGCCTTCGGAACACCCAAAACCACGCTAAAACTCAAAATCACTCCTCGAAACCCCTAGAATCAAACTTAAGAATTTTCAAGTTCTTGAATTCGGTTTAAATGTGCCAAACCGACCTATACTACTCGGAATGACACCAAATTTTGCAAGCAAGTCATAAATGAAATAACATAACTATTCCCGGTCTCAAAATTCCGTTCGGACCTCAATAACTCAAAAACACGTTCCAAACCAAATTATGAACTTAAGGAAACTCTATTTTCACTATTTAGCGTCGAAACGCTCCCGGGTCATCCAAAAACCATTCCGGTCATATGCACAAGTCCGAAATCATCATATGAAGCTACTAGAATCGGCGAAACTTGATTCCGATGTTGTTTACTCCGAATGTTGACCGAAGTCAAACTTGGCCTTAAAGCCAAATCTTAAGGAACCAAGTGTTCATATATTACCCTATACACTTCCGAATCCCGAACCACCTGTCCCCGCAAGTCATGAATCACTACAAGTCGCTACATAAAGTCTTATTTAGGGGAATGGTGTCCGAATACGCAAAATGACCGGTCGGGTCGTTACATTCTCCACCTCTTAAACAAATGTTTCTCCTCGAACGGGTCTAGAATCATATCTGAAGTGCTGAATAAGTGTGGATATCTGCTCCGCATGTCCTCCTCGGACTCCCAAGTCGCCTCCTCAACTGGTTGGCCTCTCCACTGGACCTTCACTGCAGAAACTCTCTTGGAACTCAACTGGCAGTCCTGTCTGTCAATAATGGCAACTAGCTCCTCCTCGTAGCCCAATCTCTCATGCAACTGAATAGTCCTGCAATCAACCACGTGAGAGAAGTCGGCGTGATACCTCCGGAGCATGGATACATGAAAGACCGGATGAACTCCCGATAAGTGGGGAGGTAGAGCAAGCTCATAGGCAACCTCTCCAACACGCCTCAATACCTCGAAATGACCTATAAACCTCGGGCTCAGCTTGCCCTTCTTCCCAAATTTTAAATTCCTTTCATCGGCAAAACCTTCAGCAGAACCTTATCTCCCTCCATAAATGACACGTCACGTGCCCTCTGATCCGTGTAGGTCTTCTATCTGGACTGTGCTGTGCGGAGCCTCTTCTGAATCAACTTCACCTTCTCCAAGGCATGTCTCACCAGGTCCGTGCCATATAACTTAGCCTCACCAGGCTCAAACCACCCGATAGGAGAACGACATCGCGGACCATATAAAGCCTCAATTGGAGCATCTCAATGTTGGACTGATAACTATTATTGTAAGCAAACTCGGCCAAAGGCAAGAACTTGTCCCACTGACCCCCAAAATCAATCACACATGCTCTGAGCATGTCCTCCAATATCTAAACCACCGTACGCTCCGATTGACCATCAGTCTGCGGATGAAATGTTGTGCTGAGGTCTATTTGAGTACCCATCTCTCTGTGCAATGCTCTCCAGAAGTGCGAGATGAACTGAGGACCTCGATCTGATATAATGGACACCGACACACCATGCAACCGGACTATCTCTCGAATGTAAATCTGGGCTAGCCTCTCAGAAGTATAAGTAGTACACACTAGAATAAAATGCGTCGATTTGGTCAATCTATCCACAATGACCCAAACCGCGTCAACCTTCCGCAAGGTCTGAGGCAACCCAACCACGAAGTTCATAATGATGTGCTCCCACTTCCACTCAGGAATGGGCATCTACTGAAGTAGTCCTCCTAGCCTCTGATGCTCATACTTAACCTGCTGGCAGTTAAGACACTTAGCCACATACTCCACAATATCTTTCTTCATCCGCCTCCACCAGAAATGCTGCTTCAGATCACGATACATCTTTGTATCACCAGGATGAACAGAATCCATAAACTGTGTGCCTCCTCTAGAATCCTCTGCCTCAAGCCATCAACATTAGGAACACACAACCGACCCTGAAGTCTCAGAACACCATCCTCGCCAATAGTAACCTCCTTGGAACCACCCTGAACCACTGTCACCCGTAGCTCTACCAAGCGTGGATCATCATACTGCCGAGCCTTAATCTCCCCCAATAACAAAGACTGAGCCTCTACATGTGAAAGAACTCGGCGAGGCTCTGAAAGATGTAATCTTACCAAGAGATTAGCCAGTGACTGAATGTCCAAGGCTAGAGGTCTCTCCTCCGCTGCAATGAAAGCCAAACTACCCATACTCTCCGCCTTCCTGCTCAAAGCATCTGCTACTACATTCGTCTTACCCGGATGATAAAGGATGGTGATATCATAATCCTTCAGCAACTCAAGCCACCTGCGCTGCCTCAAATTAAGATCCCTTTGCTTGAACAAGTGCTGCAAGCTGCGGTGGTCTGTATAAACCTCACAAGACACCCCATACAAGTAATGCCTCCAAATCTTAAGATCATGAACAATCGTTTCCAATTCCAAATAGTGCACCGGATAATTCTTCTCATGAACCTTCAGCCGGCGCGAAGCATAAGCAATAACTCTCCCTTCCTGCATCAACACACACCCCAAGCCAACATGTGAAGCGTCACAATACACTGTGTACATCCCAGAATCGGATGGCAATACAAGAACTGGTGCTGAGTTCAATGCCGTCTTGATCTTCTAGAATCTCGCCTCACACTCGTCGAACCACCGAAATGGAGAATTCTTCTGAGTCAACCTGGTCAATGAGGCTGCAATGGATGAAAAGCCTTCCACAAATCGCCGATAGTAGCCTGCTAGACCCAGGAAACTCCTAATGTCTGTAGCTGTAGTAGGACGTGGCCAACTCTGAACTGCCTCAATTTTCTTAGGATCAACCTTGATACCCTCTCCGGATACTACATGTCCCCAGAATTCCATGGAATCCAACCAAAATTCACACTTGGAGAACTTAGCATATAGCTTCTGTTCTCGCAGAGTCTGGAGCACAACTCTCAAATGCTGCTCGTGCTTTCCCAGGCTACGTGAGTAAATCAAGATGTCATCAATGAAGACAATGAAAAATGAATCAATCTACGGCCTGGACACCCTATTCATTAAATCCATAAATGATGTTGGAGCATTAGTCAAGCCAAAGGACATCACCAGGAACTCATAGTGGCCATATCTCGTACGAAAATCAGTCTTTGGGACATCTGAGGCCCAAATCTTCAACTGATGATAGCCTGATCTCAAGTCTATCTTAGAAAACACCCTGGAACGCTGCAACTAGTCGAACAAATCATCAATGCATGGCAATGGATACCTATTTTTGATGGTGGCCTTGTTCAGCTGGCGGTAATCAATACACATTCGCATGGACCCATCCTTCTTCTTCATGAATAGAACTGGAGCACCCCACAGTGATAAACTCGGTCTGATAAACCCCTTAGCCAATAACTCCTCTAGATATTACTTCAAATCCTTCAACTCCTTAGGATCCATACGGTATGGGGGAATAGAAATAGGTTGAGTATCTTGAGCTAAATCAATGCAGAAATCAATATCACAATCCGGAGGCATTCCTGAAAGGTCTGAAGAGAATACATCAGCAAACTCTCGAACAACGGGCACTGAATCAATCGTCGGAGACTCGGAGGTGGTGTCCCGCACATAAGCAAGATACGCCAAACAACCCTTCTCGACCATATGTCGAGCCTTCAGGAAGGAAATAACTCTACTGGTTGCACTAACCGAGGAACCTCTCCACTCCAGCCTAGGCAAATCAGGCATGGCCAAAGTAACTGTCTGGGCATGGCAATCCAAGATGGCATGATGAGGAGATAGCCAATCCATGCCCAAGATAATATCAAAATCAACCATATCGAGCAATAGGAGGTCCGCTCTAGTATCGAACCCACAGAATATGATCACGCAAGACCGATAAATCTGGTCTACCACTACAGAATCACCAACGGGAGTGGATAAATATATAGGAGAACCCAAGGACTCATGAGGAGCATCCAGAAAACAAGCAAACAAGGCTGACACATATGAATAAGTACATCCTGGGTCAAATAGCACTGATGCCTCTCTACCACATACTGAAATAATACCTATGATCACGGCATCTGCTCGGGTCGGAATGGCGTAGAATCTGGCTGGAGTACCTGAAGACTGACCTCCACTGGACTGAATAGGAGCTAGCTGAGCTCCCCCTTCCTGGCCTCCACCTCTAGGATGACCTCTACCAGCCTGTCCTCCACCTCTAGGTCGATGGGGCGCCGGTGCTGGAAGTGTGGGCTTGTAACTCTACTGAATGGCCTTGCTCCTAAGCCTGGGACAAGTCCTCCTCATATGGCCTGAATCCCCACACTCGTAACATCTCGCTGGAGGCATGGCCTGCTGCCCTAAAGATGAACCCTGAATAGCTGGGGAGCGATGAGGACTCTCTGGCATGGCACTGAAGTAAGGACTAGGAGACCCCTGATGACCTGAATACCCGCCGGAGGGACCCTGAATAGTTGGTGGGCGGTAAGAACTCTCCGGTATGGCGCTGAAATAAGGTCTCACTGGATCACCACGAGAAGGTGGTGGAGGAGCTAAATATGGAGGCCTACTGGGCTGGCCTCTACTGAACTGGCCTCTACCCCTGGCTGGGGCACCTCTGAAATCTCTAGAAAATGTAGCTCTCTTGTCCTGCTGACCCTGCTCTCTGCCCCTCGATCGGTAACCCTCAATACGACGAGCTATCTCGACCACAAGCTGATAAGGAGTACCTATCTCCACCTCTCGGGCCATGTTGGCCCTAATACCTAAGTGCAATCCAGCTACAAACCTCCGCACTCTCTCAGCATCTGTAGGAAGAATCACGAGGGCATGGAGAGATAACTCTGAAAACCTGGCCTCGTAGTCTGTCACTGACATCTGCCCCTGCTCCAGCTGCTCAAACTGGTACCGCAACTCCTCCCTCTCAGAGGGTGGAATATACCTTTCTAGGAATAGCTGAGTGAACTGCTCCCATGTGATAGTAGGGGAACATGCTGGCCTACCAAGGATAAATGACTGCCACCATTTGCGGGCCCTGCCCTCTAGCTGGAAAGTAGTGAAGTCGACTCCATAGGACTCCAAAATCCTCATGTTGTGTAGTCTATACCTGCACCTATCAATAAAGTCCTGGGCATCCTCGCCTTTCTCACCTCCGAAGAACGGAGGGTGAAATCGAGTCCATCTATCAAGTAGCTTCTGCGGATCGCCGTCCGCAGCCGGTCTGAGCTCTGGTGCTACTACTGCTAGCTGTGCTCCACCACAGGCAGAGTACCCGGAGTCTGATACTGCCGCTGCATGACCTGTGGCCTGGACGGTAGGGGTCTGAGCTCCCCTTTCTGCCCGAGAAGTGGAAGGATCCGTTGGAAATAAACTAGCCTGGGTCATAGTGTCCATGAACCGCCTTATACGACCCATGATCTCTTGAAAGCCTGGTGCAGTCATGAAATCTACTGGGGAAGGATTTGCTGGAGGTATCTCGTCCTTCTCCTCGATGATAGGATCCTATGGAGGTGCTAATGGAGCAACTCTGGGACGCCCTCGTCCCCTACCTCGGGCCGGTGCCCTCCCTCGGCCTCGGCCACGGCCTCGGACGGTGGGGGTAGCAATATCTCCCGGGTTTGGAATATCAGCTGCCCGAGTCCTCACCATCTGTGAGAGAATAGAAGAATGAGATTTAGTAAGACCATCAACTGCACGATAAAATAAGAATAAAGAGAGATTTCTTAACACCCTATAGCCTCACGAAGATAAATACAGACGTCTCTGTATCGATCCGCAAGACTCTACTAGGTTTTCCTGTGACTTGTGAGACCTACATGAACCTAGAGCTCTGATACCATGTTGTCACGACCCAAATTCCAACTCAGGTCGTGATGGCGCCCAACACCGGAGTCGGACAAGCATACATCAGTTTACTAGCGAGATTACTTTACTTATTTAAATGTTTAAGTTCTTGACAATTTTTAGATTTAGAATCATTTAAAGAAAACGGTCAAGTGATTCAACTTGATTAAATGAACTCAAAAGATTGTTTACCAACATATGTAGTGTAGCCAAAAATATTAGAAAAACCAACTACGCGTGCCAAGACCTAGTGTCACAAGTCCACAGGCGACTAGTTGAATATACAAAGTAGACAAAATAAATATACAATTGTCTGAAAGGGGTAGACAAAATATTCAAAAATAATAGCTCCACAGTGCTGCTGAGGAACGCCGGGAAGAGCATCTCACCGTGTAGTCTAGTCCAGTAAGTACTCTCACTATCACGCTCCCGTATGATAACCAGATGCACCAACCTCAGAACCTATACAATTAAGCACAGAAGCGTAGCATAAGTACATATAAACAAATATGTACCCAGTGAGTATCTCGTCTAAACTCGAAGAAGTAGTGACGAGAGGTAGACGTATTACTCACTAGGGTCATTAGAAATAATATAATTAAGCAGGTTTAATCAGCATTAGCAATTATGGAAATCAAGTAGACATGGAATATCAAGTATATGAACTACCACCTACCGCAAGTGTCAAATAACAATATTAATACAAGTCCAAGGCCCCCTACCACATAGAACAATTCATTTGACAATATTAATAAGACTCTCAGTCAAATACATAGCATATACTATGCCGAGGCGTACGGCCGAAGCGATGCCAAAATTTAAATGTGCACTGCCGAATGGTCGAACGGCTCGAACCATAGATGCATCTCTTACCCCGCTCGCGAATTGATCGTGCGACGCGGTTGACATTATATAATTCTACCCCGCTCACGAATCATACATGCGCCACGGGTTCTCGTATACATACACAAAATTGTCAGGAAATTCAGGAAATATGGAATTCATACTTGGAAAGACAAGAATCATGGCAACAACAAGATTTAATGTAACCTTCCATTTTCTCATGCTACTTTCAAAGATAATAATCGCCTAGGAATATATGCAGGGATACAAGTAAGGCATATAAGCATGCTTGTGAGTCCTAAAGATTACCCGACATAACATAGTAGTAGCTACGCACGGACTCTCGTCACCTTGTGCGTGCGTAGCCCCCGCAAATAAGAACAATTCAATCATTTATAATTACCTGTGGGGACAATTCCCTCTTACAAGGTTAGAAAATAGACTCACCTCGCGTAGAACCTACTTCCCGGATCAAGAACGCGCCCGAAACTCCAAACTCTACACCCGAGGACTCGAAACTAGTCAAATATTATATAAATACGTTAATATACACTCAAAAGTATGAAATTCTCTTACTAGCTTAGCTAATTCATCTTTCTTGAAGAAATCCCAAAATACACCCCCGGGCCCACATGCTCGGATTCAGGAAATATTTGAAGAAAACACTCACCCATGGCCTCTAGGTCATTAATATATAGTTTTTACATGATTTCATGGTAGAAAAGTGGTGAAATTCCCTAAATTTTATCAACCCTAGGTTTTCACCCTAACCCCTTTGATTTCCACTAATTAGGTGTTAATCTACCTAAGATTTAGTGTAATAATCTAACATTTAAATGGAAATTACTTACCGTTTAGTAGCTAGGCCGAATACCCTCTTGAAAGCTCTCAAAATCCCCAATGGAGGAGAAGAAAGTGGTGAAAAATGGTTGAGTCCCGAATTAAATGGGCTCACTGCCTTCAGTTACCTCGCACCTGCGGCTCGAGGACCGCACCTGCGAGCCATTAGTCACACCTGCGGATTTTGGCAAGGAGCCTGGGGATCGCACCTGCGGTAGAAATTCCGCACTAGTGGACCCGCTCATGCGGAGAAGGGTCTGCACCTGTGAAGGTAGGACTTTCCTCCTGGGAGTCGCTCCTGCGAGGCCTCGACCGCAGGAGCGGTCTCGCACCTGCGACCTAGGGTAGCGCACCTACGGTCACACCAGACCTGGTGCACCAGGAGGTGAAACAAATGGTTTTTGGCCCCGTTCGGTGTCCAGGGAGGCACCTGGGCCAACCCGAGCCCCCGTGCAAATATACCAATAAGTCCTAAATCATATTACAGACTTGTTTGAGCCTTCGGAACACCCAAAACCACGCTAAAACTCAAAATCACTCTTCAAAACCCCTAGAATCAAACTTACGAATTTTCAAGTTCTTGAATTCGGTCTCACTGCGCCGAACCGACCTATACTACTCTGAATGACACCAAATTTTTCAAGCAAGTCATAAATGACATAACGAAACTATTGCCAGTCTTAGAATTCCGTTCGGACCTCGATAACTCAAAAACACGTTCCAAACCAAATTATGAACTTAAAGAAACTCTATTTTCGTTATTTGGCGTTGAAACGGTCCCGGGTCATCCAAAACCCATTCCGGACATACGCACAAGTCCAAAATCATCATACAAAACTACTGGAATCGGCAAAACTTGATTCCGAGGTCGTTTACTCCGAATGTTGACCGAAGTCAAACTTGGCCTTAAAGCCAAATCTTAAGCAACCAAGTGTTCCTATATTACCTTATACACTTCTGAATCCCGAACCACCCGTCGCCGCAAGTCATGAATCACTGAAAGCCGCTACAGGAAGTATTATTTAGGGGAACGGGATCCGAATATGCAAAATGATCGGTCGGGTCATTACAGTCGTAATTTAATACTGTAGGACGTAACATCGACGTAATATTGCGGGGCGTAACATCAAGGGATATCCTTAACATACATCATCTCCAACTCTTTTGTTAGATCTCTCCGTACTTAGAAACCATACTCTGGGAGATATGCCACTGTCGACGCAGCTACCGATACTGAATCCCAGCACTTCTAGCCTTCTATCCCAAGTATGGACCATTTTCAACCTTATGAATCTGAGTATCTCATACATCGTTCACTTTTACCTTAATTACCTTAAAATCTCGCATCACATCTTCGATATATTTCAATACCTCCTTTCCACATAGGTATAATTAACATTCACAACTTGAAGCTCTATTATAATACTTGCACCTCTGGTGTATACATATTACAGTGAGAGCTTCATACTGACTTCTTATAAGGCTGGTACTTCTTTTAACTAGATTTCTCGTATAACCATTATAGAATATGGCTACTATACCATCTCTCTTATACCTCTGATATTAAGAGTGATTCTGCTAGGTTCTCAACCACGATTTCTATAATTTCTGGTCCAATAATCACACTCCTGATTTACTTAGTTGATGTAATTCTTTAGTTTCCTTTCCCTTTAATCAACCTTTATGTAGGTTTAAGCTATCTTGCGATCTGCGGATCATGGCATTAGTTATTGCCTTAGCCTTTCATGGACGCTATGGAATAACTCTTATACCGGAGTCTTCTACGGCTGTATGATTATCAACATATGTGCTGCATGGATAATATTTCGGAATCTTGAATGTGTTCATAACGTACTCTGGCTCATTAATCGAATAATTCTTTTTGTTCCTTTTCAGATCTTTTTTTTTAAATAAACGCAAGCCATTACTTTTTTCGGGTCTTTTTGACACCCATAAGCATGCATCTAAGATATAAACCTGAATAACATCTGCTGAATTACGAAAATAACATACATATATATATGCGTATCTAACACCATTCGGTCATGGGTCAATGTGCATGTATAGATGCATGAAATGCATATGAAATACGTTAATAAAATCTCTCGGTACGTCATAAGACCATTATGCCTTTGATTAATATCATGAAATAAAATTTACCAACTTACGTATTTTTGAGACCCATGAACAGATGATAAGATGATATGATACATGGGGGTCAAGAACATAATCATCTCTATTATTTTTATGAATATAGTCATTTATGGAAGTTGACTTCGTTCGTGTCGTATAGATCATGCCAAAAAGAAAGAAGGGATAGCCTTAACATACCTTAGCCAATTCTCTTGACAATCCTTCTAACACACGTCAATTGCGATAAAACACAAAACAAGTCATATGAAAATCTCGAAGCAATCACGTTGCTATGCAAAGAAAATCTTGGTTGAAACTTTTCCTTAAGCACTTAGCAACAACATTGCTATTTAGGAAGTGAACTAACATTGGGCTTAGGTTGAAGCCTTCTTCCTTACTTTCTCAGCTAGTCTTTCATTGTAGTATCTCTTTCATTGTAGCCTTAACTCTTGATTTACTTAGTTGATGTAAATCTTTAGTTTCCTTTCCCTCTAATCAACCGTTATGTAGGTTTAATCTATCTTCCGATCTGCGGATCATGGCATTAGTTATTTCCTTAGCCTTTCATGGATGCTATGTAATATCCACAATAAAATCTTCTGATGATTCAATCCTTTGTCTATGACCTGGACTCAATTCCTTCTTTTAACTTATTCCGGAGTATTCTACGACTGTATGATTGTCAACATATGTGCTGCATGGATAATATTCCGGAATCTTGAATGCGTTCATAACATACTCTGGCTCATTAATTGAATAATTCTTTTTGTTCCTTCTCAGATCTCTCTCTTTTTTTAAACGCAAGCCATTACTTTTTTCGGGTCTTTTTGCCCCCTTGTTGCCTGCATACTTAGCTTATCTTAGTTCCCACGCACATTGGAATTCCATACCACTCATATGATCTCTTCCTCCTCCAGAAAAGGGTTTGATTGGGACATCACAACCATAAGGTACGTGTACAGATTCTTGTGTTAGTTATTGCCATTGGTCATGTGAGGCCACTGTCATTATTGATGATTGTAGTCCTGTGTGGTGTTGGATTATCAAGATTCTACATGGAGAGTTGATAGTAGTGTTGTGACAAGGGAGATCGTGCAAAAATTAATATAAATCCCGGGGAGTTGAACATTCGAGGACGAATGTTTTTGAGGGGGGAAGGATGTTACATCTCGCGTTTTCGTACGTTAAAGTTTCATCTTCCGTTAATTGACGTAGACTCGGGGATGAGATTATCATGAGATTAACGTATTTACGCTAATTATAACAAGCAATAAGTAATTATCAAGAAGGATAAAGGGTACAAGAATTAAAGAAAATGAGTTTCATTGAAAGTGGCCAATTTGGGATAAAATACGGGTCGAGCGATAATATCCGATAATTATGAACTAGTATCATGCAAGGTACTATATGATCACGGTAGTATAATATATAACGCAAATTAAAAATGAGTAGTATTTTTAGGTAATTTGATATAATTCTTAATTATACGGGTAATTGGTTAATTACCGAATAACGGGATATTACTTAATTAATTATTAAAATATGAGATAAGAATAACCCCAAAAAAATAAAATACGTGGCAGTACCACTAAACCAAACCAAATGACTAATAGTCAAATTGGCTTAGGTGGCAACATGCCATAATACCTTAAAGACACCCCACCTATTACACTTTCTACATATATTAGTATCTTAACATAAAAGAGAGGTTAACATGTTTCAAGCTTTCAAAAAAAAAAATCTTTAGAACGTTAGAAACAAGGATATATATTAGCACTTTCAGAATATATATTAGTACTTTTCTTGTCTTGAAAACAAGGACCAACAAAATGTTAGAAACGTTATAGTCAAGCCTACAAGACGTTAATGTAGGAGAATATTATATAGAGTTTTTCCTACCCAGGTATGTTAAGGTCATTCCTTTTTTCTTTTGGTATGGTCCAAATTATACAGAAGAAATGAGCAAACGCATAGTTTTCATAAATTACTCTATTCATAGAAAGATTAGGGGTATCTATATTCTTGATGATTTATTATTATCTTTGGTTCATGGGTCTCAGAATAATACGCAGTTGAAAAAGTTTATCCGGAAGGAATATTGAGATTATTACATATTTTTCATGCATTTCATTCATTTATACATGTGCAATGAGCCATGATCAGATAACGTTATATACACGTATATATGTAAATATACGTATATTTGATTTGGGAAAAGATTACGACATTATATACGCACCACCACCTGATCAGTTGGTATATATTGATGATGTTGTCCACAGTGGCCGAGATGATATGATGGGATGCCTTCAGAGGCTTGATGATATTATGTACACCTAGACCTATGCATGATACGACATTTATATGCACGTGCATGACATTATAAATGTTTCAGGATTTATAAAGTTATTCAAATTTACAGATGGATTTCTTTATTTCATATTTCATCTATGTCTCTTATGTACCGATTTTCATGCCTTACATACTCAGTAAATTATTCGTACTGACACCCTATTTAACGGGGCCTGCGTTTCATGCCCGTAGGTGTAGGTAGGCAACTCGATGGTCCCCCTTCTTAGGATCCTTGATCAACGAGAGTTGGCGTGCTCCACTTGATCCGGAGCTGGTTTTGATTTTGGTACGATATGTTTGTATATGTATGGGTATGACGTGGCTCAGTCCCATTTTTATATAGTTATCTTTCTATTAGACGTCTATAAACAGTAATGTACAAATGGATAGTATGTGGCCTTGTTGGCTTTCAACTTTGGGGTGTATAGTTGTCGATAGCAGCCTTACCGGCTCGCCCACTATATTCTGCATGTATACGTACATATAACTTTTTGGCAGGTTTCCTTCATATATGTTATTTTCGTAATTCAGCAGATATTATTAAAGTTTATATCTTAGACGCATGCTTAGGGGTGTTTGACAGGTAGGATTCGGGCACCCGTCGCGGCCCATCAGTTTGGTTCGTCATTCTTAAGATGAGAGTAGGTCGTCATCTTAATATGAACAATAACGAGGAAGCATTAAAGGACTAAGATTTATTCATACATGATCATCAACGAGAGAATAACCTGGTGTTGGTCGCATACCTCAGTAACAATAAATCGAAATAAGAGTTATGGTATAGTATGGCCTACAAGAGAAGCATCGCATAAGCGCATTTACAAGGTCAAAGTCGTAGAGACTGCATGATTAAAGGTATAAACAATCACGATATTGGAAGGATTCCGACTATAAGTCGTGGTGTGAGAAAGATGCCTAAAGGGGGAAATTCGCTGGCCTTTGGATTTATTCACAAAACAACTTCCTAAATGGCAAGGGGAGTATTAAGGTACTCATAAGAGCTATAAGTTATGAAAATGATAAGAGCATCACTCAACATTCGAGGATGAATGTTCCAAAGGGGGAAATGATGTTACGCCCTGCAATATTACGTCCCCCAGTATTATATTACGATGATGTTACGCTTCGTGGTATTAAATTATGACGATGTTACACCCTGTAGTATTGTACGTTGAATTTGTCGTAAAGTAATTGACATCAGTCCAAGGAAAAGATTATTTAGAGATTATAAGGATTATGCTATTTCAAACAAGTAATGAGTAAATTCATGAAGGTGAGAGGGGAAGAAATCAAAAAAACAATTTTTCGTCTAAGTTTGGCATGTTGGGATAAAATACGACCAGAGCTAAAGTACTCGATATTTATGGGCTAGTGCCATACAAGGTACCACATGACCATGATAGTAAGGTGTATAAAGTAGAAAAAGTGAGTAGTATTTTAAGTAATTTAAGATAATTCTTAATTATACGGATAATTGGTTAATTACCGGATAACGAAACATTACCTAATTAATTAATAAATTATGAGATAAGAATAACCCAAAAAAGATGACGTGGAAGCAAGCCACTAATCTGGCCTATGACTCTTGGTCATAAGTGGCTTAGTGTCCATTTAAGGATTATAAGACACTTACGTGTAAGTGTAAGACATAAAGCCTAGTTTTATAACATTACCAAATTTAGTTCTTCCTAAAATCCTATTGAAGACACTTTCAAACAAGAAATGGGTCATAAAACCTTACGGTTCAACCTACATCCAGCAAAATTCCAACGAAATTTTTGCAACAAAATAATTCTAACGAGAATTATTAGAACCATAGCAACGTAAAATTTTGCGGTTCTAAAGGAGTACGTTGAAATCCTCTTCAAGAGTATTATATGGATTTTCCCCTACTTCAGGTATGTTAAGGCTATCCCTTCTTTATTTTTGGCATGATCCATGTGATACGAACGAAACGAGCAAATGTACAACTTCCATAAATAACTATATTCATAGAAGTATTAGAGGTGTCTATGTTATTGAATTCCTATGTGTCATTATTCTATCATATGTTCATGGGTCTTAGAAAATACGTAAGTTGATAAAGTTTACTTCATGATATTAATCAGAAGCATAATTGTCTTATGACGTACCGAGAGATTTTATTAACGTATTTCATATGCATATCATGCATTTATACATGTATTTTTCCATAACCAGATATCGTTATATACGCGTATATTTATGTATACATGTGTATATGGGATATGGGAAAAGGTTACGACGTTATATACGCACCACCACTTGATCAACTGGTATACGTTGATGATTTTTCACAGTGGCTGAGATGATATGATGGGATGCCCTCAGAGGCTTGATGATGTTATGAACGCATATACCCATGCATGGTATGACATTTATACGCATATGCATGACATTATAATGTTAAGTGATTCACAGAGTTGTCAAACGTACATGTCGAGTCTTTTACTCCATATTTCCCTCATGTCTATTATTTACTGATTTTCATTCCTTACATACTCGGTACATTGTTTGTATTGACGTCCCTTTTGCCTGGGGACGCTGTGTTTCATGCCCGCAGGTCCCGATAGACAGGTCGAGAGCCCTCCAAGTAGGCTATCAGCTCAGCGGAAGATGTTGGTGCGCTCCATTTGCTTCGGAGTCGCTTCTTTGGTTAGTATGATTTTGACGTGTAATTGTTTGGTATGACGGGACTCTGTTCCGACCTTTATGAAAATTATGTATTCTTAGAGGCTTGTAGACATATGTCATGTACGTAAATTTTGTATTGCCTTGTCGGCCTATGTTTAGTATACGAGTAGTTATTTTGTTCTTATAGGCTCGTATGTCTTATTTATAAGATGGTATCATATGTTGTATTCTACTTATCTCACGGCAGCCTTCCAGCTCAATTATCTATGATGGTATCACATGAAAAGATACGTTATGTTGGTACTCGATTGAGTAATGTACCGGGTGCCTGTCGCGGCCCATCGGTTTGGGTTGTGACAAAAGTGCTCTGATACCACTTTTTTCACGACCCAAATCGATGGGCTGCGACGAGTGCCCGAGTCCTACCTGTCGAACACCCTTAAGCATGCGACTAAGATATAAACATGAATAATATCTGCTGAATTACGAGAATAACATTAGCGAGGAAAACCTGTCCAAAAGACATATATACATATACGTGCAACATATGTAGGGCGAGCCGACAAGACTGCTATAAACAACTATATACCTCAAAACTGGAAGCCGGCAAGGCCATATACTATCCAACTACACACACTTTCTACATACCTCTAATAGAAATACAATTGTACAATGATGGGACTGAGCCACGTCATACCCATATATATATATATATATATATACAATCATATCGTACCAAAATCAAAAGCAGCTTCGGAACAAGTGGAGCACGCCAACTCTCGCTGACCAACGATCTTAAGAAGGGGGACCGTCAGCTTGCCTACCTGCACATGCGGGCATGAAATACAGTCCCTGTGAAATAGGACGTTAGTACGAAAAATGTACTGAGTATGTAAGGCATGAAATTCCGTACGTAAAAGACATGGATGAAATATGGAATAAAGAAATTCATCTGTAAATCCGAATAACTTTGTAAATTCTGAAACATTTATAATGTCATGCAGGTGCATATAAATGTCGTGTCATGCATAAGTATATGTGTACATAACATCATCAAGCCACTGAGGGCATCCCATCATATCGTCTCGGCCAATGTGGGCAACATCATCACATATACCAACTGATCAAAGGGTGGTGCGTATATAATGCCATAACCTTTTTCCATATCCCATATAAATATAATATACATATATACGCATATATAACACCATCTGTTCATGGGTCAATGTACATATATAAATGCATGAAATGCATAAGAAATACATTAATAAAATTTTCTCAGAACGCCATAAAAATCAATATGCCTTTCAGATAAACATTAAATATGTATTTTTTTGGGATCCATGAGCAGATGATAATAATATATCACATGGAGAATCAAGAATATAGAAACCCCTAGTATTTCTATGAATAGAGTAATTTATGAAAATCGTGCATTTGCTCGTTTCTTCTGTATAATTTGGACCATGCCAAAAAGAAAGAAGGGATGACCTTAACATACATGATGTAGGGAAAAATCCATATAATACTCTTGAAAAAGATTGTACCGTACTCCTTTAAAACCACAAAATTTTACGTTGCTACTGTTTTAACAATTTTCGTTGGAATTGTTTGCAAAGTCTCGTTGGAAGCCTGTTTTTTGTGTATGGAGCTTAGCGTTCTGTTCTTTAGTACTATGAATTTATAAAGAAAGACTTATATGAATTATAATTCACCTTTTACTCTCTGACCAAAAAATGAACTTAAGCTTTAAAGAGACCAAGCTTTAAAGAGAACAAAAACCTTCTCATAACTTTCAGTGTATTACACTTACACGTTGCTCACTTTCAGATAGCCACTAAGCTTATATGGCTACTTAGTCATATATCTTAAATGTGGTTTGCTTCCATGTGAAGAGTGAGGTGGGGATTATTAATATTTACCCACTTATTAGGTAATTAGGTAATGTTCTGTTACCCGGTAGTTAACCAATTACCCGTATAATTAAGAATTATCTCAATTTATTTAAAATTCTACTTATTATTATTTTTTTAATAAACTTTATACATCATTCTATCATGGTCATATGGTACCTTGTATGGTATTAGTCCATAAATATCGGGTATTGTTGGTTGATTTCCCAATGCACACGCAAGTGTACGTGGTCGACAAGTAATATA